>OMNV01008015.1:0-54472 GCA_900303265.1 Brotula barbata | reverse complement strand
AGATGGAAAGAAAAAAAAAAAAAAAAACAAAAAAAGGGGGGGGGGGGGGGGTCAAGGTTTTTTTTATTTTTTTATTTGTTAATTCAGGAGAACACAGCAGTAACAGGATGCCACAGGCAACCTGAAAGTACTTTCAGTCACACTGACAGTGTCTAAGAACCATTGTGAAAACAATCTGATGGATAACATGATGTTGAATTAGAAAAATAAAATCGTAATATGAGAAACGGTATTAGTGGTATGTAGAAAAATGGGCATGATACCAACCAAGTGATGGAATGTGACACACAGGGCATGAAAGCAATAAGATGATTGGAATGATGACCAAGTAGAGGGCGAAAGAGCAAAGTATATCCTGGGCTGAACAGACAGTTGGTATGCTATGAAGGATATAATTTTACACTATTCAATTATGCTTTTGTCTGAACTCTTAAGACACCCTTCATGGACAGGATATAGAGTACATACAGGAATGTTGTTGAGCAGGAAGTGAACAACAAACCCACAAGGCACAAAGGCCAATGGCTGTTCCTCAATATGCTGACTAGCCAATGCAACTGCACTACTTTGACAGGTGAGGGAAATCTGAGGGGAGCCTCAGAAGTCTGCACTTAACCCGTGTGGAAAGTTTTTAATCCTCATGTCCCCAAATGGACTCCAAAATTGGCTTATCATGGCATCACTCACCTTGCACAGTCTCATTATGCAACTAAGTCAGCAAGTCAGGACATTAGGAAACGGGCAATCATACTGTTCTTACTTTCTGTGATAGTAAGCTAATCAAAAGTCTACAGGGCAGATAGCTTTAAGTTAGTAAGATGGCTAGAGACAGAAACAGAGCAAAAAGTGGGAGATCAGTCCTTAGTTTGCAAAGGTTTGACGCACAGTGTTGGCGATGTGCTTGGAGCTGATGCCAAAGATGTCCAGCAGCTCCTGGGGCTTTCCGCTGCGGGGTACACCAGATACCGCCAGCCGGGTCACCACAATGCCGGGCTCCTCACCCACTGCCGACAGCACGGCTTCACCGAGACCGCCTGGAAAAAGAAGACGGACCATCAGACTGGCATATTGTAGCCATAGGTTTTGAGGGGATTTCTTTAAAAAAACTTCCACCCACCCTCTTTGTAGTGGTCTTCCACAGTAATGATTCGTCCTCCTGTTGCTTTGGCACTGGACAAAATTGTGGCGGCATCCAAGGGCTTGATGGTGAATGGGTCAATCACACGGATGTTCTTCCCTACAGGACACCATTAGGAATTCATCAATTTGAAGATTACTACAATGCTACCTGACAATCAGCTCACTGTGCCACAGATTATACACTCATTTCAATTACTAAACAATACAATCGTGGCTTATGGTTTCGAGTCTTCAAATAAATGCCTACATCTATCCACTAGAGGGCAATATGTGATTACCTTCATTGGCTAGGGTATCAGCAGCATTAAGGGCCTCATGCAGAGTAACACCAGCTCCAATCACAGTCACAACGTCACTATCAGACTGGCGTACCACCTGGGGATGCATACAGTTTCAAGACTTTAGTCAATTTGCGTTTATGGTCTCAATCTCATTTATACAGTAGTGTCAATATGTAGGCACCAGTTTGCCTAAAACCCATCAGGGCTGACAGGTTTACCTTGGCCACGCCCACTTCAAACTTCTCATCTGCAGAGTAAATGACTGCAGTGTCTGGTCTGCTAGTACGGATGAAACAGATGCCCTGCAAATAAAAAGTGACACTATCAGAAACAGTGCTTCAAGGTCTCGGAGAGAAGAGCTGGACAAACCAAGAGAACCAACCTGTGTGTTGGCGGCAAGCTCCACAGCCCGTTCTGTGGACACCGCATCACTGGGGTAGAACACGGTGCATGTTGGGATAGCCCGGAACATGGCCAAGTCCTCTAGAGCCATTTGGGAGGGGCCATCCTCACCTGAGATCAGGGGAAGTTAGTTTGTGGATGATTGCCTTTTGCCCTTTGTCACAATAATGTGAGCTTAAAAAGGAATCTTACCAATAGAAATGCCACAGTGGGACCCCACCAGGTTGACATTTGTTTGGGAGATGGCTCCCATTCTAATCTGGTCATAAGCTCTGGACAGGAAGGCAGCAAATGTGCTGGCAAAAGCAACTGTGCGGTCACGAGTTGCACAGCCAATAGCTACTCCAACCTGCAAAAAACCAACCCAAAACACAAGCAATTACTTTTAAAGACAGTGAGTTGTAAAATAAGCCTTCATTGATCCCTTGCAGGAAATGTTAAAATCCAAGTCTACATGAAAGCCTTAAACTGGCTCCAAGGGAAAGAACAGGATTATCAGTTTAGAGAATGAATAGTAACAGATTAGACCATTTTGGAGCAGCTTATGGCAGTAAAGATTATAGAGTGATCTTATTCATCCCTCTTCCATAACAGCTACTAGGTTTGATGGGCAGGAGTTCAAAAGTTGGAAGCTGTAGATCTATCCAAACAACAACAGGCTCAGCATCTGTTGCCAAAGGGACTTTGCTGTTCCCTAGAGGGAAAATTCAACATCCATGCAGTTTCCTTTTAATAAGGAATACCTAGCACCATTTGAATTGAATCAAAGTAATCCCTCACAATAGAAGTATTCCGTACCATGTTCTGTTCAGCAATGAAACACTCAATGTAGCGATCAGGGAAGGCATTCTTGAAGGTCAGAGAGAACGTAGAGTTCTTTGTGTCTCCATCGAGGGCCACTACTCTCTGGCTTGCCTGGCCCAGCTTGGCCAGAGCCACCCCATATGCACGCCTTGTTGCCATCTGACAGAAAGGGATAACACATTTTTCATCAGCAATTATCACTGCACATACATGTCATGCAAGGTAAAGTGTTACATAAGAGGAGATGTCAATTTCCATACAGGGCAAGGCCACAACCCTCTAAGCCAATGAGCTTGCTGCAGCAAACTTTAACCTGCTGACCAAGGACTTCTGAATGTTTTCTTGATCCAGTATGTAGACCAACTGCGGTACACAATCTTAAAAGCTACCTTGTCTCCTTTCTTGTAGGCTGGGGGTGATGGCAGGGAGATGATGCTATGGTCTACAGGAGCTGCGTCTTCACTGGGCAACTCGGGGCACAGGGTCTTGTTCGGAACCTGGATCTGAGCCTTGAGGTCCTTCAGGAGTTCATCCACACGATCCTTGGGGATGGGTTTACCATGCCAGTTATCAAGGTCCTCAATGTCTAC
Organism: Brotula barbata; assembly: GCA_900303265.1. Lineage (NCBI taxonomy): Eukaryota > Metazoa > Chordata > Actinopteri > Ophidiiformes > Ophidiidae > Brotula > Brotula barbata. The sequence continues at coordinate 51,255 of OMNV01008015.1, read as the reverse complement.
GAGCAAGCAGTTAGAAGTGTAAAAAGTGAGGTTCATTAACAAAATAAGGTTAATACAAATGACATACAGAAAAAGGCTCACTTTTGAGTCCTTTGCCCTTGTAGGTCTTCGCGACAATGCAGGTGGGTTTGCCCTTGACTTGCTGAGCCTGCCAGAAAGCTTTGCACAGCTCCTCTACATCGTGCCCATCCACAACATACGTGTTCCACCTAAACAAAGATGACTTAGGTTAAACAGCATTAGACAATAGAACAATTAACAAAAAGTCATTAATTAATAACAAGACAGGTTATACAACAAACTTGACTTGAGTTAAGTTTGTTGCTTGTTTAAATGTAAAGTGTACAAAAAAAGTCATGCTTATATTCCTTAAGGACTTTTTGAAAGCAATACATGTTCATATGGTCTTGATTTTGCAAGTTCAGAAAGTTGGCACTCACCCAAAGGCTTCACAGCGTTTGCGGTAGGTTTCCATGTCGTGCTGCAGGGGTGCAGCTTCACTCTGACCGAGACGATTGACATCAAAAACAGCCACCAAGTTATCTAGGTGGTAGAAGGAGGCAAAGGCCATGGCCTCCCACACAGAACCCTCGGAACACTCACCATCACCCAGCAGGCAGTACACACGGTAACTAAGAAAAAACAAAAAGCAAGGACATAACATGAGGAAACATTTAAGATTTTTTGCCATTTCTGCTTTATTGTGATAGGTACAGTAGAGATAACACAAATGTCCAGTCCTTGCCATTTAAACTGACTACGAAAGAAGCCACAAGACTCTTTTCGCATTCGCATTTAGCAGACGCTTTTATCCAAAGTGACGTACATATGAGAATTACAACAACACAAGCCAAGATCTATTCAGTAAATACAAGGAAAATAAGCGCCACAAGGTTCAGGTCCTGGTCCAAGGGACCAAGTTGCTTCGAGGCAGTGCTACATGGCAGTGCGAGGAGCAGCAAATGGGGAAATGGCATATAAAATTGCTGCTAAGAGACCCAGCAAAATATTCATCTTTTGTCAAAAATGTAATGTCACCGTCATAATTTTTATCACTTGGGTGACTAAAGAACACATTCATCTACAGTGACATTTATATTTGACAAGAAAATAGTGTTCCTGTCTACAAACTATCTCGGTATAACTTGTGGCAAGGTTATTTCTCAAAATTACATTGAACATGTAAAACTGATGCCTGAAACACTGAAACATGAATTCTGGTCAAGAAAGCATTGCTCAGATTCAGTAACATGTTCAGTGAGTTTGAGATTCAACAGAATTACAACTATGCTAGTGATGGATTTCTCAAATAGGACATCAGGGACCACTGCAATACAAAGCATTTGATAAGATACAAAGCAGGAGAATAAAGCACAAAGTTAAACAGTCTCAATAGAACAAAAATGCAAGTAAATCAGAGAGCCTGCTTGCGAGTAAAATTCAGGTTGTAGATAATCTAATAATGCTTGCAATGTGCCTTCAATTTTCCTTATGCGTTGATCTTACGACGGAAAAAAATATTCTTGCTTTATGTTTCTTATGGTTCAGAGTTGACTTTCCTAATAAAATTACAAAATCTTATTTTTGATTCAGCCGCATTTTCTTCAGTATATTTCAGGAGGTACAAATATGTTTTTTATGCTCTTTGTATCGGAAAAATCTAGATATATATACTGTGAATATTGTGCTATGACATTTTGGCAGTACTGTCCCAGGTCATCCAGCCGCACCCTTCTTCATGTGTTCAGGCTCACACACTCACCTGGATTTGTCAAAGTATTTCCCTGTGTAGGCCATCCCACAGGAAGCCCCAAGACCCTGGCCCAGAGATCCTGTAGCCACATCTACAAACTCCAGTTTCTGGTAGACAGTGAAAATATGTTAACAGTTATACAAAGACACTAGTGAGGCAAGTTCCAAAGGCCAATCACAGGGAGCAAAATTATGACTGCTGACTTACGGGTGTGGGGTGGCCTTCAAGGTCACAGTCAATCTTGCGCAGGTTGAGGAGATCAGCCTCCTTGACAAAACCAGCCTCTGCCCATGCAGCATACAGGATAGGAGCAGCATGACCCTGGAGGCAAGGGGAAAACCATACTACTGATTACACTCACTGACACACTCAGGCATGCTCAAAACAACTGTCAAACTATATTTTGTAGGGGGCGGGGGAAAGTGGTCCAACCTTTGACATGACGAAACGATCATTACACTCGTTGCGAGGATCATCCGTTTTGTAACGCATGGTGTTGAAGAAGAGCACAGACATGAGCTCTGCTGCGCTGCAACATGAGGTGGGGTGACTGGAAAAAAAAAAAAAAAGAGCAAAAGCAACAATAAAGCTCACATAACAACAGGTCATTGTTAAAAACTAATGCACACCCATGCATACATTCCAGCATTCTTTAATCCAAGTAGTTGAGTTATTGTTGCCACCGGAGGCCCACAAATATTCTGATGTTATTTATCACACCATTCTGGATATGCAATAACAAAACACACATCTGTGCAGAAGACATTTTAAGGGAGTAGAGTCTATAAACGCAACGCTGAAACAAGCAATCACACTTTAAGACACTTTTGGAATTAGATTATTATATTATATATCAATTATTTCAAATTGCTACAATTCAGCTCACCAACATACCATTCAACCCAAAAATATATGCAATGTTGTGAAATTGTTAGTTGCTGAACAATGGTCTGAATGTTGAAATCAGCCAGTTTAGAAGTACTTCATGCATTACGTAATGCCATGACTTCCCTATGTGTTTAAAATATGCATAGGATCATCTTGCTTATATTATTCAGACATACATCACGGTCAGTATTAAAACAAATCAAGCATCCCTTTGTTTACCCCTTGTTCTTCTGTTGATAACCTGCTGAGAAATAAATTTTATTCAGTAACAATCACTGTGTTGCGCTGTAGCATTTCAGCTGCATGAGGTACTGCATTGTGTGGAGCATGAGGTTAAAACTGAATGGCATTCTTTGTTAGGAGGAGGAATCTTTATTAAATAAGTCTTAACAATGAATCCTTATACAGTTCCTCATATTTTGGGCATTGATACTAAAAGGAAGTGATAAAAACAGACCATACAGGAAGTGATAAAAAAAAAAAAACAGGTTGCGCAACACACCTTTCCTTGTCTGTTGAGGCATGCTGTGAAAATTGTACACGTTGGAATTCTTGGAGGAAGTAGTGGAAATGTAATAAAATGACATATTGTTAAGATGATGCACTGTGTGGGCAATAGGACATATAGATGAATGAAACGCTATCAGTATAACAGTTGCAGCCATCTTTCATCTTTAATCTTTTGTTAATTAAATTATTAAAGCTTCATAATCTGTTGATTCAAAACCACTTTTTTTGCATCAATTCTGACTAGTGTTCCTGTACGTGCCTTGGTCTAGTGGTGTCCATGGTTACACATTCGATTTAAAATGAATTCATATGCAGGCACACTCTACTCTTGTATTTGATATTTTATAAATTAGCTATGGAAAGCTCCTGGGACTTGAATGAGCATGAAAAGTAATAAACAAAAGGTTTGATTCATTATCTAAATTCTTTGTTGCACTGAAAAATAGACCTGCGTTGGAGGACGCTCTGCAGCTGCAACTTTAGATCAGAGGATCTAACCTACCATGAGACTTTCCACGTGATTTCATTTAGCCAATAAGATCAGCGCAGTGCTAACATGCAATGTAACTTCTACACACTACCGTATTCTTTGTAACTGATATTGTAGTGACTGTAAACTAGACAGTATCCCTTGTGCAAAGACCGACAAGGTTAACCCCAGACAGACTGAGCCGTTTATTCGTTTGTTCATGACAAAACACACACAAATGTGACCTACGCTTCACATTAATAACTAAACATATTAAGCACGTACGAGGTGTAGCTAGTCACTATCTAGCTAGCTAGCTAGCTATTGTTTTATTAGGCTTGGATCTCGAATACCGCGTGAAGACAAACGTACAGCACGTGCCGCCAGGCCACGCAGGTGAAGCGTGCGTCAGCGCCACACTACTCTTTATGTAACGCTTTATTCGTGCGTAACCCAAGTAGTTTGGACAGATTCCAGCGAAAAATAACGATTTCCCTGAACTTACCCAGAGTTTGAGGCGCATGTTGCCTTAATAGAGTTGATTCGGAGCTTGTTGGCGATATCTTTCAGCCCCTGCAGAGTTTTCTCGTCGGGTTTGTGGTAGCTCGTCATGATTTCTCGGTGTTTCCTTGAGAGTTGCGCCGGACTGAGGGTTTATATGGGTGATTTGAATCACACAGGTGCTTCCCGTTACGGTGGGTTTAACACTGCGCCACACCACTGTTAGCTGCCCAGTGTCAATGAAGCCGTCACGGAGGGCTGTTAAAGGGGCGGAGGCTTTATGTTCACCCTTACAGCCACGCCCACACAATCCAACCATTGGATGGATGTCGGTGGTGCAAACCTCCTCATCCTAGATATTAAATGAAGGTAATCAAGAAACATTTTTACATTTAAAAACCAGGTCAATACAGTATATCAACAACAGGAACCTTATATCATGAACCATGGCTGTCAAGAATGTCACCATAAGGAAAGGAATGTCATCTGTGACAGTGAATATGCAATGAAAAAAAAAAGATGTGAAAAGTAGAGAAAATGTGCAGTCATTTCATGTAATTATGTACTTAATTTGTTAGCATTTGCAAGGGTAGATAAACAATGGGAAAACAATTTAACTGTCCCTTTAAGACTGTTGAAGCTGCATTTGGATGGCTGCCAACAGGGAAATGGGGACTGAATTTGCCCTCTCATCCTTACTAAGGGAAACACAGTACATCTTAGATCGCAAACACGGTTCAAGTATCTCCTCCTCTCTTATTCCTTAGTCAATCACACAATGGCCAGTAACCTCAGGAGTTTGTGTGCATGCTAAGAAATACATCAAAACATTCACATTTTCAGTTTTATTGTCACAGATGCCTGGACTGTACAGTGTCAAGACTGGAAATTACGGAACATACAAAAAAACATAAATGATACATATGTTTCATCTCATGCTTGCGTAATTTACTGTAGGTGTCACAGACACTCACATTTCCTGAAAGTCAAGATATGAACGCTTCCTCATTTTGGTTAACAGTAGACTCAAGGATTGCCTCTTCCTGTAGTTCCTGAAATGATACACATGCTGATAAAGTAACAATCCAACTATGGACAGAAAAAAAATACATAAACTATTTATCTAGTTTACCCTGAGTTTTTCCCTGGCTTCCATCCTCTCTTCTGGGGAAACAGGCTCTTTGTCAATTCGCTCCAGCTGTGGTACGAGCATCAGTGCCCACACACGGTAGTCCATCTCTTCCACCAATGAATTCTCAGCAATGACCAACATTTTCAAACTTTTAGACACCAGCTTGAGGCCTTGAAGGTTATGCCGATCTGAGATTTTATTACCTCTGAGAGAGACAGAGACAAACGTAGTGAATGGACACAATCAGACTCAGACAATCTTAATCTTGTTTGTGATTTTCACTGAATTGGTAATGGCAACCATTTAGTAATTGAAACACCAATCATGATTAATTCTCATGGTGAGTAAAATTTCACCTTAGACTTAATATAATTGTGTACCTGACATTGAGGTACTGCAAACACTTCATATTGGGGCTGAGGCCATCCAGTGTATCCAACTGGTTATCTCGAAGGTGTAGTGTAGCGAGGCTTTCGAGTTTATCCAAACCCTCCAAACGTCTGATCACATTTTGGGCCTAGACACAGTGCAAGAAGAGTTCAAAGAAGGGTATTCTAGAGGACTGTCCATACACAGGTTATGAATCATATCACCACATCAGAGCAGTTGTTGTTTGGATTTTTTTTACCAGATATAATCTTCGCAGATTTGGCAGATAGATTCCATCAGTTGACTGCAAAACGTTTCCTCTCAGTTCTAGAGTAACCAGGTGGGTCAACGCTCCACTATTGAGACCATATATGCTTGGAATAACATTCCCTGTCAAAGAGTTTGCAAAATGTATTAATGTCAGAACCCTTCAGACCCCTGATGGCTACATTTCTACTGCTGGATGTAAATTTGTGAGTATATAAGAGAACAACTGTTTATGTTTTAAACATTAATCAGATAAAATTTACTAAAGCATGATTGAGTCCTCCCATTGGAGCAAATGAGTGTAACCTTTATCATGTTTTAATCTAAGAATAGTGAAAATCAACTGATCCCCCCTATCAAATGTCACTATCTACTCATCCTTATCACGGAAACCATTTTGCATATTATAAAGCCATTAGAACAACCATTAAGATTGAGGCTCTCTAAGGCAGGCCCAACCAGGCCCTCCAGGTCTGCCAACTGGTTCATGGCCAAACTCAGCCACTGTAGGTAGATCAGCTTGTCCAGAGGTTGCCCTTCGAAACGTGACACAGCATTTTTGTCCACCTAAAGAAGAACAATACGGTTAGATTTTCCATTAGATAAACAGGATGTTGGTGACAACCTCAGGCATGTTATTTGTATATGAACAAAGAAAGCTTCTTGCCTTCAGCCAAAGCAGCTGAGTGAGAGTTGAAAGAGGAGAAAGATCTGCGAGGTGGTTATTGGTCAAATCCAAGAAACGTATATGAATATAACTGCTTATTGCAGTTATGTCTGTCAGCTGTCTGAAAGACGACAAGAGATGAGTACAATAAAAGCAGGAATGACACAACAATAGCAATGAATTGTGTTTTGTTTTGTTCTTTTAAATTTAGCTGCTTTTTACTTAATCTTACTTGTCTTTCACTTCCAGTCTGACAAATGCATGTGCAAGACCATTTCCTGTTCGGCAAAGTAGTGAGAGCCCCTCAGCTATGTTTTCTTTGGTCAACTCACAGTCCTCTATCTGCGCAGCACAAAGAACAATATATAATAATTTAACCAGTGCAGGCTTTTCCAGTTGGGTATATTAAATTAGGTGAAAATAACCAGAATACAAACACTGTTACAACCAACTATTCCTGAAATATTGTAATATAATGTTTAGACTATTGATGGAGCCGAATACCAAGCTTAACTCCATTTGTTCTATCCGTACACCTCTGTTTGAAGAGTACCTGCTTAGTTTGTTGCAAAATATGCATCGCCTCCTTGAAGACCATGTGTTCACACAATCACCTCACAAAGCTTAACAATGCCTTTTACACTTCATCATCATTTTGCTCAATCTAGAGTTATCCTGATGTACACATATTCCCAAAATACATTAGAATTTATGTGAGGCCCAGAGGACAGATGGAGTTACATATTCTGCTCTGTAAATGATTCAGTCTCATTCAAACCAAACAAAGATGTTTGTTTGTTTAGGCCCTGAGGGATGTGAAAAGGTTTTTAAAACATTAGAGGAAATGGTCTACAAGGTAAACTCCCAAATGTTACACCACAATTAGGTGGTGGCATTGTGGTATTGTTGAAAAAACAAAACATTGCCGGCTTACATCATAAATGCAAGTATAAATCTATAATATGCACAATCTGTGACAATTTTCAAACGACAGGGGAAGCAGTCATTCTATGTGCTGTACAGGTGTACCTCTTCCTCTTCTTGCTGTGTCTCCTCGTCCTCCTCGTCGTCTGACAAGGTTACATTTTCATCCACCTCAGAGTCAGACATTGTGACACAATTAGCTTTTTTTGCCCAAAGGCAGCAGTGGAATAAAAAAAGGTTAAACAGCTGTTGGTTGACAGCTCGCAAGTGTGGCAAATGTGGTATTTAAACAACAGGAGGCTGTATCTACGTCAAGTTTGGACACACACGAGACAGGGGCCAAGACCCGGGTGACGTCACGTCCGTAAACACGACCGCTCCACGCGTTCGCTTTTCTTCGCTGATCACGTGGTCTCCGCTAGCTCGTCTTCGGACGCTTTCCTACGTCAAGCAACACAATTGAAAGTTAGCTAGCCTATCGATTGAATTGGTTGTTTAATGTTAGCTTAACAAATCGAGCAGTTTCTTATAACTTAAATAAACGACGTACATACGCTGTTATCTATCGAGGAGGAAATAATGCGAAATGCGTCCGCATTCACGACCACGCAGCTAACTCCGCCAGCAAACCAAACACGGTGTTTGTGGTTACCATACCAACCTCTAGCCGTAAAGCGTAGAGGCGTGAGACCTCCTACCTCAGGTTAGGAAATGCACAACTTCTCCATGTCAGATGTTGCGTTAGAAATCTCATAGGAGTTGCATGTATTCCCCTTTTGACCACTGATTTTGCAAAATCAGCTTTGGAAATTCCAGGTTCACATGTTGAAAGATTAACTACTGTTTAGTGGCTTTCTTATACAAGACAACCAAGAAAATCGTGTCACAACGGTGTTATGAATTTACATAAGCTTGGTGGATAACAACCTTGTTACTCAACAAATACAAATATAAAAGCATTCTCCAGACATAAATATGTATTACATTCATACAAGAAATGTGACAATCTACACAGAAGTGTTAATGTGACCCTGTCCATTGCATGAAGCCAGTCTCTTGGCTCCCAATGCAGGTATAAAATGCTCACTCCAAAATTTATACACAACTCATGTCCAGATCAGTCATTCACTGAATGACAAGGCATAGAACAAATAAAACAAATCTATGGTGCATAGACAGTAATATTAGAAAATGCCATCTGCTGCCATAAAGACCGATACTGATCTTTCATTTTTCCAACAGCAAATGTCTCCCAATCACTTAAAGCTTGTTCATCACACACAAGCCCTGAAAAAAGAGAGTGCCCAAAACTGCATTATTCAGGGAGAAAGCAAAAGGTGCAATTTGTGCAATATCCTGACATCCACTGCTACGGGATCAGTTCATAATGAGCATATTAACAAAGCTGAGGTAAGTTTAATCTCAAACCAAAAATTTATCATGAGCTTTCCTTATCGACATCTATGTGACGTTAATGGTGAAGCGTTGTGAACTTGGTTTTGTCCTTGTCCTGGGTGGGTCAGGGGATTCAGATTGGAAAGTAAACCATCATTCCACTTGCATGTTTCGCAAGAGAAGCCCCTTTTTAACACCTCCTTGAAGCATCCTGGCACCGAGACTACTGCCTGTGATGTCATCCCTAAGAGAGAGAAAAGTACAATGTGTTTAACACAGCTCCAAAAGAGAAGAGATCAATATTTTCAAATGGTTGCGTTCATTTAGCACAGACACATCTTGGAATAGGATTTATAACCCAATTGTAAAAGACCAGTTAAAAACAAGAACAAGGAAATATAGTTTCTAAACCCAGAAATGAGTAGAAAGAAATCACAACCAAGTCTTCTTACATCCTCCTTTTCTTTGCAGAAGGTCCACCTGCTGGTCCCTACAACGAAAATCAAAAAGAATAATCAATACGATAGAGTACTGTGATATCCATAATTACAGCCTTCATTCTCATACTTATACAAACTATCCTGAGGCTTGGCTTACCTCCTTCCCTGCAGAGTCTTGATGCATTCTTCTCTGTTCCAGGTTTTGCTGATAGCAGACAAAAAAAGGTGATAGTTCAGAAGTGTGTGAAGCTGTGACGTCTTCTCGTTATATGTGACTGTGAAGGTGTATGATACATAAACAACACATTATCCGATTAAGTCTGCAGTCACAAGTGCGCAGATTTTGCCATTAGTATTGTTAGTATGTAGTATTGTTACTACATAAATAAATGTATATCGATGGTAAGAGTACCTTATGTAGTTCAGAGAGCTGCTGGTGCCTGATGAGGGCCTCTTTGCTGGGGAATTGCCTCCGACATAGCAGACAGGCCAATTTAACCCAGTCTGTCATCCTCCCTTCCTTGTCATCTTTATCTCCTTCTTCTTCACTGTCAGTTTCTCCACTGTAGGCTGGCACCAGACCCTGCTGCGGAGGAGGAGACTGCAAGAGAAAAAAATGTCAAGAACAGAGCAACATACAGAATGTTTAAAACTAGGAGCATCTTCTACAAAATAATGTGTCTGGAAGAAAACTATGAGGGAAACAGAACGTCTGCATCATAATACAATATATGATATAATAGCCTTACTTCTGTAGCATGTCTGATATGGTCCAAGAAAATCTGAGGCCGTTCAGACAGTGCGCCCTTGAGGACAAAAAAAGACAAGTCAGTGGGATTATCAGGGCAGCAATGTAATTAACACTGTGAGTGTATATGTGAGAGGGTCACCTTTTTCTCCAGAACAGCATAGCCTGCATCAGCACTAGCAGACTCTCGACGGTCATCGAGGCGAGTAGGTGCCCGAGTGTAAACTGCGGGCAACGTTGTGGAGCTGACTGTGGGGGAGGATGAAGCTGTGCGCATGTTCTCTTTCTGTCTGTTAAGACTTTTAGCCCAGCGCTCCATATCTTTAGCGATCTATTAATGTAAACACAAAGCCATAAATAAGCGATTACTGTTGCAACTGTAGTGCAGCAACTTCAGGAAAAGTTATCTTGCAATAAATACCTTTGTGTAGTTTAAAGTATTTTTTGCTGAAACTGTCAGATGTGTTTGTAAACCTCTGTTAATTTTGGACATGGTTTGTGGTGGTGCTACAGATCTGGGTTTAAAAGTTAAATGTTTTTATACTATATTCTTTTGATCAGTAATGTTGTTTTAATCCGTAAAATGTTAAGTCACAAGGTAGGAATTTATGTAGCATTGGTAGTACTATATTGCATATACTTTTACGCAATTATATCTATCACTGGCCCATGCATCTATGTAGTATGTGTATGGAACGTACCTGCTGAGCAGTTTTACTCTTGGGTTTGTCTTTTTTCTCTTTCCCTCCAGTAGAGAGTGAGTCTGAAGCCGCAGAATTATCAGTGGCAGCACCTTCAGTGTTTGACTGAGAGGCAGCAGGAATGTAAGTTTGCTTTGCTCCATCCCAGTACATGTACTGCTGAGTGTGAGCGTTGTAGTAGTACTAAAGAGAAAGAAAGGCATAAAGAATAGGACACATTCAGTGAAACATTTCAGTCAGTTCTACATTTAGACTGGAGTTTATCCGCTAGATTTACCTGGGAGTTTGGGTCATAGTATAGTCCTGTGAGTGGGTCATAATAGTAGCCTGAGCTTTCATCATAATGGTATGTGGACACGTCTGGGACAGCTACAGTCAAAGAAAGAACATTCTTTTTAGGGCTATAGTGAAACCATTTAATTAATACAGAATAACAACTTAATTTCTATTTTCAAACAGCAGCATCCTATGTTCAATTCATACGGGAAAATATGCATCCAACTACCCTCTATCTAATCCAAGTCTAATAAAGCTGGCCATTGAATGCTTAAACAGAATGTTCCTTCCTGTACGTTTGGTTGAACCTTCTGTATCAGAAGCCATTGTTTTATACTGGGTAAGTGCAATCTTCTTTCATTCTCTGTCTCAATCACTCCCTCACACACATAAATAGCCTTACGATATTGCTGGAGCTCGTGTTCAGTGCCCGGGGTAGCAGGGTGGCTGGGGGCAGCTGGTTGTGGTTTTCCGACTATCTCAACCTGTTGAGAGACAACAATCTTTAAAAAGTAAGAAAGCAGTGAAATAAAAGAATGTAGCATCATTGAGAAGTACCTTGTACCTGAGAAACTGGTGTGACAGTAGCTGTAGTAATGAGACCCGTCTGTGTATGAGCGAGAGGCTGTGGCAGTCCCCCTGCTCCAGCTGTCATTGCCTCAGAGGAAATCACAACTGCTTGCATAGGGATACATTTTTATGCATACATTATTCTTATATTTATAGTTATTTATAATATGTTGTAATTTTAGCTTGATTTATATGATTCCAACCTGGAGCTGCTCCTGCTGCGTATGCTCCTATCAGAGTTCCTCCTGTGATGGGTAGAGCAGCAACTTTGTGATCAGCCTTGAAGGATGTGCCATCCAAACCAGAGCTTTCAAGTCCTTCCTGGTTGTAGGCTACTGCTACCCCCTGCTGATACACTGCAGCATCCAAGCCCTGGCCTCCACCCGATCCATTCTGAGCGGTCTGAGGATAAAACAGATCAAGGGACGTATGGCATAAAACAAAGCAACTGATACTAACACTATCACATTCAAACAAACGTGTTGTATCCTGAAGTTCATATGACTGTTTACCTGTGTGACAGCCCACTGGGCAGCAGCAATGGCTGTGCTGGCCACAGTAGCAGCACTCACTCTGCTGCCATCAGTCAAGAACACATCACTGAAGAGGGCACAAAGAAGATTCGTTTGATTTAACAGTTGTTTTTGGTAACAAAGTTCCTTTTCTCAAGTCTTGTATGTACAAAACTCTGTTTTAATATTATGTTTTACATGCATTCCTAATTCACTTATCAGCAAACGTGTGGTAACTGCTGATTTGAAGCCACAGTATGTCTTTTTGCAATACTAATGATGGAAAGGCTCTTGTGGGTCTCCAGCTGCCAAGTTTGGGTGTGTTGAGTGTTTACCGTTTAGAGCCCTTGGCAAACTCTACCACAATAGCTTTCCCGTCGATAGAGAGAGTTGGCTGGATTGCCTGCAAGATCTGAAGCAGCTGAGATGCCTCCTGAAGAGAAATAGGTATAGACAGGGTTGTGAGTTAAATAGTGTTGCATTAGGGTGTGTAAGTGTGTGTTTCTTTTAGAAGCCATGTGCTATTCCAAAATATCATGAAGAGAAAATAACATAATGGTAATATTCTGTAATACCTTTAATCAAAATCACCATTGTTGGGAATGTTATAAAGAAGACCAAAGTAATATGTTGTGAATTATTATGCTGTACATCTGTACAGAGCAGTCAATTGTGTGTGTGTGTGTTTGTCTCACCACTATGGTGGAGAGCTGAAGGAAGGCAAAGCCCCTGTTGAGATGGGTGTGCTTGTCTTTGATAAGACGAACATTGGAAGGGGAGAGGGTGGCAAATGGAGCCAACGCTGATAAAATGGCTTCCACTGAAGTGTGTGGTCCAAGATTCCTCAGGATCAGAGCTAATGTGCAAGAGTACGGGAAAATCTCAAAATCCACAACAACCTAATTTAACCAATAGCATCCAATACATACGATACTGATTAAGAAATGAGAGCTGGCAAACCTTTCTTCAACCAAAGGACTGAAGAAAGAACAGTCCTTTATTGATCCCCGTAGGGAAATTATTTCTCTGCTTTTAATCCATTCTAACTACAAGGAGCAGTGGGCAGCACACCCATGCACATGCAAAAACAAGAACAAAATACACTTACTGTCATTGGCCACATCTGTCTGCTGTGTAGCTTGACTTGCACTGACAGAAGGAGCAGAAGAATGGTAGGGAGGCGGCAGGGGCAGTAAGCCTTGGGCGCCCTCCTTTTGAAGACCGACAGACAAATCTCTCTGCAACTGGGGCAACTTCAGTTCAGCCTCTGGGGAAATGCAAATGCCATTTATATAGCACTGTACAGTATGGCAACTCTTCTATTATATAATGGAGTTTTATTTACCTGATTTAGGCACGCTGCATTTGAAACACTTCTCTCTCCTTTTAAAGTTCTGCACACCACACTGATGAAACGAAGCACAACTTGTTAAAAGACAGCTTTAGAAAAAGAGCCAGTGAATTCACAGACATACAAGCATGCTTTAAATACAAAAATGCTGTTTTCCAAGTATGCACCCTAGACACAACCAAAAACAAACAACCTTGTTGCAGAGCCAGTCTTCGTTGGCACGTGGCTTTGGGTCGCTGTAGTGCATTGACACTCTCTGTCCCAGAATCGACAACACTCCCTGAAAGAAAAACAGAAAGAGGGAGGGGAGGGGCAAAGAATGATTATCAATGATAACTGGGCCACACATGACAGAGAAAGGCTTCATCTCACAAGAGATGAGAAAGAATGAAAGGGACATAAGATAGAGAGACAGGGAGAGAATAGAACTGAGCTTGAAAGAAAGAGGACACAAGAGAATTGCAACCTTCAGCTTTAGAGAAATTGGGACGGACTGAAATGGTGTATGTGTAGTTCATATCTGTCCAGTTTTATGAGGACAGATCGTGTGGTATTCAAATGTGCTCACCCCCCCCTTAAGGGGAAACTTTGTCACAGCTTTCCACAGCTCCCATCCCACTGTCACCACATTCATCCCCCAAATAGACAAAAGCTCCTATAGATGGTACAACAGATGATCCAGATGTGCAAAGTTCAAAAACAGAAATATTAAACCCTCTATTAGTTCTAACTTACATAAAATAGGCCATGTGATGGGTTGTTAGACTATATTCACATGTGGTTCTTCCTCAGAAGTGGTACTGAAATCTATAAGACAATACCTCAGTGAATGTTTACAGAGGAGAAAGAGAGTGACAACAAATCAAAGAGGAAAGATGTGTCCTCTATCTAAAATAGGAGTGTTTTTAAAATTAAATGAATAAGGAGGCACCAGTTGTTAAAACTGCAGATAAGACATTGAGCGTCATGTAATGCTGCTGTTTGTAGATTTCTTTATCAGTGTAGAGGACATAAAACTAGACTTTACCCTAGAGAATAAAAACCTCGGACAACAAAATTATGCTCCAGACTTAGTACATACATTTTTTTTTTACTACATCATGTGCACACATCATGTGACGGGACGTGACTGGACATTGGTGCAAATATTAATCCATGTATCCCAGTGTATGTGTGTATGTGTATGAGTGTCTGTGTATGGGAGAGTGACCTGGTTGGTCTCCATCCAGCGGGTGGCCTCCTGTATGAGATTAAACTCGACGAAGGCGAATCCTCGGCTCTGACCTGGACACCGCCCAGCGCCATGGTAACCGAACAACAACAACAACATAACAACGCAGTGAGGGGTTAGTGCTTCGTGTACAGAGGACAGGGAGAGACCCTGTATCAGCACTATTAAATGACTCCATTGCTTCCTCTCTCCCTTTGAGGTGACACACTTGACAGCCACGGCCTAATTCTCCACAATTCTCCACAAGGGTGTGAGGACGCAATGTTAAGTTATCTCATCAGGATCAAGGAAAGAGGGAGAGAGAGAGGAAATCCTGACCTCCCATCAGTCTGAGACAGAGCTCTTTGGCTTTGAAATACCCAAGCAGCAACAGACGAAACAGCCACACAAGCTCTCCTATCCTCAGGGTCAAAGTGCAGCCTGAGCTATGCAGCACCGTGGTGGACTGTGTCTGTACCTAAAGAACTCCGTGTCCTGTCCATGAATTACTATTGCTGAGTAATACACTAAACAGCATGATGAGCAGTCCCACTAGGATCTTGAGAGTTTTTTGTGCTAAATAGCCAAAAATGACTGAATGTTGAAATTAAAATACAACCCACAATCGATAAAACAAATAAACATGTAAATAATATTGGTAGGATATCTAACTCAGTCAATTTATTACCACAATTAAGCGTCAATTATGCTGATAAAAGGAACACCCATTTCTTCCATTTCCATGTGGGACTGTTTTGACAATTCCTTTTATCAATACTGTCTATACCATTTCGCGGACTATAACAATATCACAGGTTAACATTTAAACATTTAAAGCTGAGAATGACTAAAATCCTGAAAATCAGGAAGGGTGATGCAAAATGAAACAAAAAAGAGCAATGTAAGGTACTGTAAGTGTGGCTGAGTCAGGTAGGCACACTTTACAGACAACCAGTGAGTTAGCAAGAAGGAGGCAGTAGAGACAATGGCTTTAGGAGAGCCTTTAGAGGCAAAGCTTTTCTTAGTAATATGAATGACACATTATTGAGCGATATCTGTGACATGTATGCACGCACACGCACATACATACATACACAAACACACGCACGCACACTTTTGCTGACCATACTCAAATGACACAGCTAGTATAGTTTGTCTAATCACACACACTTCACATTAAGGTAAATCAGTCAGGTTCATGAAATGTTAAGGGAAATGGAGGACATGGGTTGAAGACCTCTAGCCTACAGCTGCCCCTGTGCATTTCTGACATTATGGAAGCAGACATCATTTGCTGGGTGCATTGATGCCTTACAACTTTGTGGGAACTACTGATATGACAGACACACACAGCCCAATGAGGCAAAACAGAAATGTTAGCAGAGAACCAGGTATATATCAAAATATGTCCTTTTGTCCATGATAATGTATTCTCCTGTGTATGCAAACAAGCAGTCTATTGACAGCCCCACTATGGCCACCTGTGACACGATATGATATGACAAAAAACTGACAATTACCAGCAGAAGCAACAACGTTATATTGGACTGTACAGGTGTATCTAATTAAGAAGCCACTGAGTTTTGATCACTTGTAAAAGAAAAAAAAGAAAAAAAAGAAAAGAAAATGCAAATGATAAGAAAAGGAAAATAAAACTAATGAATGAGAGAGACCTGGTACTGGGTAAGTGTGACAGACTAAGAAAGGAATGAACTTGCGGCAAAGGACAGGCTCTCACCTGAAGATTTATTCCTCATAAGGCGAACCTCCCTCGGCTGGATCCCCTGTTCCTGAAGCTCTGCCCGGATCTAGTGAGACACATGCATTTCTACCATTAATCATTATACCATTACTAACAACAGGAGCCTTTTGCATCAGGCCAGTGAGACAAACAGAAACGTGCTCACAAGCTCCGCACTGACCTCATTGGAGGTGGCAGAGGGTGGAAGCATGCGAAGCATTATGATGTTGCTTGGCCTCTGGTTGTGGTCTAGGTCTGCCCTGTAGTCCTGGTCCTTTTGATCAAACTCTTCAGGCGATAGATCTGGACCAGCAACCCCACTACTGCGTTCCTCTGCCCCACCAGGAAAAGTCTGAATACACATTCATAAATTACCATACAGCAACAAAAATAAGTCATTATACAGAAGCCTTGTAAGCTTTTGCTTACCCTCTTCTTTCCTGATCCACGGGAAAACCTATCTTCTTCTCTCTGTCTTGCTGCGCTGTATTCCCTCTGTTCGGACTGGACATCACCATGACCCCAGTTGTCTTCACTGCTCCCCAGTTGTGGGTCACCGATTTCTGGGTAGTCTCTTGCAATTTTTCCCCGACCCCTTTCCTGTGTGCCAAGCCTTAACTGCTCAAAGTCCCATCTGGATACCTCCTCCCTCAAGAGTTCAGGGAGTGTTGGATCTGACTGGGGCTGGGAATGAGGGGGCCATGAGAGCCCTTTCCCCTCATGGCCAATCTCTCCTCGCCCATCTCCTCTCTGGTGAAACCCTAAAAGGCTTTGAACACGACCTGAGAAGTCAAGGACACCCAGCGGTTGCTTGTCATGGCCATATTGTCGTTCAACATCTGCTCTGACATCATAGCCTGCTCCCGTCTCCTCCTCATCTTGGCCATAGCCCCGGTAGTCCATGTCCCGGAAGTTGTGATCATTGGCAGTATTGGCATAGCGACCTGTGCGGTCACCTCTTCCACCTCTGTTGATAGCAAAAGACAATTGGAGGGATTTAACCCCACACATGCAGTATGTATGTACATAGACACATAATTTGGGATAACTCACCGTCGCTCAAAGTCCATGCTGATGCACTGACGTCTCTCTGTCCCACTTCTACTTGATCACAGCATCAGTTACTGAAAAGTTACTTAAAAATTAGATTGAATAATCTTGAACGAAGTAAATGCCATCCAGTCATCCATCATCCCACTAACAGTGACGTGCATTTTGCAAGGACAGGTAACCTTACCTCTTCACAAGTTACCACAGACATCCTTGCCCTAACTTCATCATTATGGAATGTAGCGTTTGCATTGCTTTGCAAACTGTTCAAGAATATCACTTAAAAAAATACGCAGTCCTGCAACACCAAAATGGCACAAACGCGACACACAAACGTATAACCTTAAATACAATCCCAAAGCAATGACGAGATGCGGTCATCTATGTTAGCCGCTAAGCTAACTAGCCTGAGTTTGGCTGGTTAAGCTAATGTGAGCAAAGGGGCAGAGCCCTGGTTCGAACGACTGACAGTCGTAAACATATCGTGACTGCGTGAACAACGGGAGGAGAAAAACTTACCACTCCTACATTAAATTCTCGTTTAAGCATTCCCTTTAGTTTCATGTAAAGCACCAACTGGGTTGGTATTTTGTTTTTACAAGAACGAAGTGTAAAATGGCCACAGTGAGGAAATATTTCAGTGGGAGGACCTAAGGGGCCATTCCAGGATGTGATTGGTGCTTGCAAAGCGAACACATAATGCCGACTGATGATTGGATGGCACGGTCCTCAGCAAAAGCGGCTCAACGTAAAGTGGCCCATAATTAAAAACTGGGTACATCTACATCTGAATTGTCACGTACGCATTTATGGGGACTAGTTTTAATAAATACTATAAATACGTATATCTGGGTAAAGGTGTTATTATTTTTTGTTGATCAATGAGGACACACACTAGAAAATCCCTTATACCATCTTTATTTGGGAAAAAAGAAAGCAAAGATGTCACATTACAAAAAAAGAGTAAGCCCAGCCCACCCCAAAAACCTTCCAGCCTTGAACCTGAAGCTTGCCCGTCCATTAACGTTATACAATACTATGTTTCAATTAACCATTTAACTGATATAAGATGATCATAACAGCAGGATTAAGTAAAATGATTAAAATACACTATGAAAATTAGACAATTAAAAATCCATAATACAACAATGAAAAGTTTATTAAAGTGGGGCTGGAGAGTGCTGAGTGAAAGGCTAACTTGAAACACATCATTAACATGTCCTTAAAAAGCCTTCTAAGACATACAGTACATAACTGACGTAATAATGACAGTCTATTGTCTAGGTTAAAGCAAATTCAACGCATCACCTTCACCACTTATGATTTAACCCGATGATTAACACAACCAAATGAATCTCTTGTATACACAACAACGGTTCTAAAAACGTATAATAACCTGATTGCTGTAGTACAATATCTTCCAGTAAAGTGATGGTTTCTGTCACTGAATAGCTGTTAATTCATTACCCGTGTGAACCAAGAAATCTGGTCATTAGGGGTAACTTTGGCATGGAGACAGGGGTTAGATCAGTGATGCAAAAGGCCTTCCCATACATACACTACATAGACACCTACAGCATGTTGCACACTCAAACACACAAGTATTCTTTCTTTCACATACACTCACAGATCTGAACTATAGAAAACACATGATTCAGCATGGACCCAAATGCATACACACATATATACGTACTCTTAAGTACAGGTAAGTAATTAATTACGGGAAAATATCTCTTACAATCTAGTTTAGGCATACCCCTGCATAACGCCTGAGTCAGAACATGGGCCTGAAGGAACCAAGCCAATGACAGGAGGAAAGCGTCACAAAGGCAAAGTGTGGACAATACAAATGATAAAATAATACCACAAATTATGAATCCCTATCCCTCACATTACCCCTTGTCACCACTGCTCTCAAGGCACTACATGTAGGTTAAACTGCGCAAGATCCACTTAGACGTGTCCCTAAATCTTACTCGCATGAACATTTTGCCTGTTTTCTCCTCTCATGTGTCCCCATTGTCTTTGGCCTGGTATGGATCTTATCTCTCTTCTTTCCCATCATGTTGGACTTCAACCCCATTTGTGTTTACCAGACTCCAAATCACCCCGAAACCTGCCCTACACATCTCCTTTGATAGATGCAAGTATAATGGCACATAGCACCTAGCATACAGACGAGCCACTGTGGTGTAGAGACCCAACAAATCGCTTCAGATCTGCCATATGTGCAGAGGGTGACTGGATGATTCAAAAGCAGTTATACCCACAACTTCTCTGGGCCCTCCCCAATATTCTTTGTCAAATCTCAATGACAACTGCCCTCTCTAAATGTGCTAAAGGACAGTTCCTTAATCAGCAGCCTATAACAGAAGGCAGGATGTCCTCATGGGACGTTTCTTTGCTTGCAGTGCTGCCCTGGTTGCCATCTCAAACACTTCCCTCACGCCCTCTTTGGTTTTGGCAGAACATTCTTGGTAGCCTTGGGCACTGATGCGGCATGCCATTTCTTTGCCATCTTCAAGTCTAACTGGTTCCTAAAATTAAAAGTAAGAGACAATTTTTTACAGCGCCCACATTAACAGACATGCACCCACAAACCTGTCTGAACTTAGAAATACCTGTTTCATTTTGGCAAGCTCTCGTTTGGTATGGTCATCATTACGCAAGTCTTTTTTATTGCCCACAAGGATGATGGGAACATTTGGACAAAAGTGTTTCACTTCAGGTGTCCACTTTTCTGGAATATTATCTACAGTGTTGAGAGAGAAGCATTTTGCATGTCAAATTCACAAAAGGTATAATACAGACATAAAAGTTGTGAGTGATGCAATCACAGTACCTAAACTGTCAGGGCTGTCGACAGAGAAGCACATGAGGATAACATCCGTGTCGGGGTAGGAGAGAGGCCTCAGTCTGTCATAGTCTTCTTGTCCTGCGGTATCCCACAGTGCAAGCTCCACCTTAGAGGGAAACAGAGCTAAATGAATGTATAGCCGTAAGGAATAGATATATAGAGCAATAGATATAAAATAAATATGTTGTGTGCAAGCAGGACATTTGATAACCTAAACTATATTATCAAAAGGTTTGGATCAAGGGGACTGAACCTTTATGTCAGTTGCATTACTCTTGCACGAGACACTTTCACTGTATTGATCCGAGTATAAGACGCTCAATTTTGACTCATTTTAGGAAGACTCACAAATTTAATTAAAATACACTTATTGGCTTCTAGGTTTCAAAACTAAGATTATGTTCATGGGTATCTTATTTTATTAATACAAAGTTTAAAAAAAGCGGAGCTCCGTTTTCAAAAGTATTTCCAAGAGAAGAAATCCTGTTTTATCCTCTAGCAAATTCAATACTGCACTTTCCTGGACAAGTACCTGTGTCTTACTGGAGTAGTGCATCATGGGAAATTTATTAACAGCGCAGGTGGTGTAACAATCTTAAAGGAATCTTTGGCAGATAATTTATGGCTAAATATTTATAATATCGATTCATTAAATCATATCGTACTGCGGATATCGTCCTTATATCATATCGCCAACCATGTATTGTGATGCGTATCATATCGCTGTTAAAACGTATTTTTATATCCCCGTTTCATAGAGATTTGCCTAGAATGCATCCTGATATATTCTGGTACATTGGGAATTTCACTAGAATTCAAAATATAACACTGTGAGAATGGAGCCATTGATGTTTACCCCACACTGGTTTAAGAGGTTAATTACTTGTAAGCATTCACAGAGCCAGTGTTTAATGTGACAAAGTCTGACCTGTTTTCCATCCACTTCAATGTCAGCCACATAGTTCTCGAACACAGTGGGGACGTAGACTTCTGGAAACTGGTCCTTACTGAAGACGATGAGCAGACAGGTTTTCCCACAAGCACCGTCCCCTACTATCACCAGCTTCTTTCTGATAGCCGCCATCTGTGGCAACAAGGGAAAATGATACAGCTCTCTAAGCAACCCAGCAAAGCAAAACAACAAAGAGAGTCAAACTCTTATTTTTTACGATTGTTAGGCAGTGCTAGGGTGTTTGAGTTCAGATAAAATGCTAGAGAGTCGCTCTTATGCCCAGATAAACATTATTAATCTATACTAAAAAGGCTATCCGTCAAACAAAATAACAGGCTTAAAGCTTAAGGGTGTAAACAGAAAAATTTCCATGTCGTGTTCCATCTTTCCTAAAAGGTTTTGTAGCAGTCTGGGCCTGTCAAACCAGCTAACACTAGTTAACCACGAACTAAATCCTGTTTTCCACTGTTAGACTAACAGAAATTCCCTCTTTTCCCTCTGAAAATGTAACTGCAATATTGCGTGCTTCGTTCTGACAGTTCCGACACTCAAGCCAGACTCGGGTTTAAGTGAAAAAAGTGAAAAAGTGTCGCAGGACGTACCTCTTAATGTTTCTGTGTCCGCCTTTCTTCTCTTCCTGACCGACTGGAAAACTCCGCCCACCGGTCATACGCATGCGTAGAATAGCGTCATTCTCTGAGGACAGTCACGTGACGCTGCCTCAAGGAGCTAAAATAAAACAAAGTAACATTTTACTCTTAAACAGCTATTTTATGAAATATAATTGTATGATTCCAGCGTAGCAATAAAGGCAAATTCATATATTCTGCAAAGATAGAAAACTAGTTCACACACTGAATTTCTTGATCCCAAGGATTTATTTATAAAATATAAATTATATTCACAACTGTAAAACAGAAAAAACAGAAAATCCCCTGTGTTGAAAAAAAGTAAAACCTCTGCCGTCTAGATTTACAGAATGAATTCTTGTAAACCCTTGATTGGTTATAAATGAAGTTGTAACATTAAATTCATTCATTTACACACTCTTATTACCAAAGCATACTAATTATATTATGATCTCGATGGATAATCACATTTCGTCTTTATTAACTGTTTGGAAAATAACACAATTCTGTACTTTACCTGTATAATTCATATGTAAAAATCTTTTTTACATTTTTGTGCAAGATACGTAAACACAAATGTACCAACGACGATCTTATAATTTATTCAAATTATTTTAAAGGAAAAATAAATTCCAATACCACGTATATAGTTTCAAGTGAGCAGGATAAAATAGACTGCTTGTCTGTATGCTGGAAGATTATGATGATAAAAAAGTACAGCATAAATATAAAATACTGTTGGTTAAAGATAATTACATATTTTTGGTACAAAAGTTGTACCACTATATTGTAGCTAAATATTTTTAACTTCCACATTCATAAATGCTTTATGTCACTAACTGGGCTACTAAATTATCATTGTTTTCTATATGATCATGAGCTATCTCAGTTTATTGGGGTAAGGTTTGTATATTTTGAGTAAGCATCAAACAGTCATCAATCAGTCAAACCTGAGAAGTAGGACACAGAGGCTGTTCAGGCAACAGTCTACCTGGCAGTCTCAGCATTCTCGCATAGAATCTCCAAGAGCATGTTCAAGTTTTAGGAGGGAGATCACATCTTCAGTGCCTTTCTTCTCCTTCAAACATTATCCTTTTGAGTGCCTGCCCACTGAAGTTCATAAATGCTGCCAATACACAGTTGCTGCTTCTATTTGTTTCTATGGACACCAGAGGCAAGATTGCTCTGACTGGCTGGCGTCTATTTCCTGACGGTGGTGGTACTGCTGTTGCGCTGGTAGAAGAGTACATAGGCTTGATTGGTTTGAAGCTGGTTCTCTGAGACTTCAGTCACACTGTCGCAGAGCAGACAGACAAGGTCAAATTATCAGAAACAGATCCAACTCTATATAAAAGGCATCTTGATACAGATATAATCCGTTAATACCTATAATCAAATTGTAAACAAAAGGTTTCCCTCGCCTCCAAAATTCAAGACACAGGAACGGAACCTGTTACTAGGATGTGTACTCACCTGGAGTCATTGTAGAAGCACCAGCCATTCTCCTCCAAACAGCAGGCAGTGTAGTGGCCCATATTCACAGTCCCAGAGTGGTTACATATTGCATACAAATCATACAGAACTGGACCTAGAGGGACACAGAGACACATATACAAAATTTTTGACTTTTTTTTTTTATAAATAAGCTAAAAGAGCCTGAAAATAACAAAGAAAAAGGAAAGACGATGGGTAAAGGAAAATAAAATAAGTGATTTTACCACAGTCAGCAGGCCCATAGGGTCCAAGGTCCAGCTTAGTGAGGGGGAACGATACATAGACTGTGCTTTTACTGATGGACCACCGCGATGTTGTAAAACGATTCAGATCTGATTGAGACTGTTAAGAATCATGACAACTTATTTAACAATGAAGATCCTGGAGATAAAAATCAACTCATTAGTTTGAAAAAATAAGAGTTGTTGCCAAGGATACGGATTACAATAACCTGGGGAAACCTCTGAATGGACAGGCGCTTGGTGCTCTCTGTTCGCCTGTTGCACCTCTCACACATCTGAAAGACAAACACAGGCCCAAACTTCTATATATTAAAACAGTAAAGGTATTCATGTCTCATGTAAATGTATCCCCCACAACTACTGGGTATAAGTATTTGGGTGCAAAATAAACCCTCCATTAGTCCCCCTTAAGCAGACTAAAATGCATTGGTAATTGAGTACATTTTAAGGCAAACCGTTCAGGGATATTTAACAGAATTAAACTATAAATTTAATAGGCCTTTAGTGTTTGTTACCCATTAATAATTGATTGTACCACAGAGTAAAGGCATAAAAAATATAATTTCCAGAGGAGTTATGATGAAAAGATTTCCTGAAAGTCATTACAGCATCCCTTACTTTTTATGGGTATGTAAATTTAAATTTGACCTTAAAATGATTTTTATTATAGATCTTGGGTCTAATCAAACACAGATTTCCTCTGAATGCATTGTGGCATATTTGGTGTCTTTGGAAAATTAGATTTTCATTAGAATTGAAGATAAAACTTTGATCGATTGATAGTCACCTTAGAGTTGAAGAGCTTAAAATAATGACATCTACACTTGCAGCTAAATCCAGTTTCCAACAAATATTTAAATACAAAAAGTCAATGAACAAAATTGAATAATAAAAAATGCATGCATGTAACAATATTTCAGTTGGAATGATCAAAGAGATACTTAGATGTCTTATGAACGATCCAGTGTTTTTGCACATTATCTCATGACTCACTGGAGAATTCTCCTTGTCCAGCCTCTCCTCCTGAGAGAAGAGGTCCAGGCACTCCTTCAGCGTGACCTCCCGTACAGAACTCCTCTTCGGGATGGGCAGGGACAGATCACAGAAGACATCGAACGTGTTGGAGTAGTGTGAGCACACCGAGCAGTGTAAGGAGCTACGCAGCTGGCCTGAGAAAAGGTCTGAGTGCAGGGAAAGGAAATATGAACGGTTGCATACATAAAATGAGTATCAGAGGTGAGCATGAAGATTTCCTTACCTACTATTTTACTGTCATCTCTCTCCAAGTGCTTCTTCCACATGGCAGCTGCCTCCTCAGCAATCCTTGGAGAGGATAAAAGAGAGAAAGAGAGAGAATAAAATACAGTCTTATATAGGACAAAAAAATAGAGGCCACTCCATTTTTCTACTATTCCAAGTAAGCACACACACCTAAATTTGGCATATTTTTGTTCAAGCTCCTTTCCGGTTCGTCTAACATACGGTCGACGGTTGATCTCTGTGTGGAGCCTGTCTAATAGGAACCTGAGGAACTCCTGAGCATCCTGCTGACTGGGTTAAACAGAAAAGACAACAGATTGGATGAGGAACCTTTTACATTCAGCTGAATATATTTTTTTTTCTATTTGAACGCATAGAATACAAAATACAACCAAGGCCGACAACACCTTTCACATTCTGACCTGTAGCCACTGAAGTAAGGCACGGCTTCTTTAAAAACGCTGTAAAACTGACGTGGATTAACCACAGTGCTGCCTTCATTTACATCCCAAAGGCCTGTCAGCACCAGAGAGAATGCTGGCGAGAGACAAGAAAAGTCACCGTCATGCTAAAGCGTGGAAGAAATGTGGGAGATATCACATTAGGGAAGGAGGATGAGCAAGCGAGTGGGCATGAGTCACGTACCCTCCATGAGTTTAGCCTCCTCTTCGGAGAACTTCTCACGCCTGTAGGACTTGAGGAGGCAGTAGTCTCGCAGGCCACGTGTATGAGACAAACACTGGATAACCGCATTCAGGAAGCACTGATTTAAGGGTGAAAGACAGAGGAAGGTGAGTTTGTTGGCAGGAAATGGTAGACAGTGGTGTCGTCAGTGTGTTTTGCTTGAAGAGTTTATGCTTCACCACTCAACACTTACTGTGTTGCCAATGTTCCTAAGTCCAACTCTTCCACTTCCGAGGTTCAGCTGTTCTTCCTGTGAACATAAATAAATAATCTACTCAGTTTAGACTTGTGAGCAGCGATGTTTAAAAGTCTCTGGGTTTTGCCTAATCAACTTGTCAAAAAAATCATGTGACTAACAACAAAATAGGAAAAAAAGAATGTGCTTATGGAGAAAAGATGTTCATATTAGTCACGCTGGCTAAATAATTACAGCCAAGTGTTCAGAAAGTCATCAAAACCTGGATGGATCTTCATTTGAAAGCGTATTGTGTTATTCTATTCGTGCCCTATTGTTTGACCGCTGTGTCTGTACAACGTGTTAAAATCTGACGGCCTCCTTTGCTGTGTGTGTATTTGTGCCTCTATGTTTGTGTGTAGACTGTGTGTGTACAGCAGCGGTAGGCCAGATTTAGTCTTCTTATCTCGTTAACATAGCAAGGGAGGCTAAAAGGAGGTCAGCCACATATATTCATCCTATTAGGGACCGAGGAGTGCTGACAGGTGCTAAAACGCATGCTGGTGTGGTCGTTCATATCTTTACACTGTTTCGTCTGCCTTTAAGCTTGTTGTAAGAGTCCCATTCATTTGATAATCGAGTGCAGAATTTAGCTCATTACTGCAAAGTCTTAAAGTAAACCAAGCTTCGATATTGCGGTGTGAAAATATTCCTGGTTGAGTGAGAGGAGCTTCCACAAACACACTCTACATACCTCATTGTCCGTGACAAGCAGAAGGCCCATGAGTGAGGTGTAGAGGACAGACTGGGAGATGTCCGCCGTCTCTCTCTGGAGGCCGTTCTGGGACACCAGTGTCCGACACAGAGCCTCACAGGAGCCCTCCACGTTGACACCACTGGCTCCGGGCATCCTGTTTAATTAGTAAACTTCAAAGGCCAGTAGGAACAGACAGAGCGAAGGGCTTCCCCAAATAGCTAACACGAGTCAAAGGTGAGCAGGATGTGGTTCATGCACTCTGAACCTGAACCTGATAGAGACAAAAAGTTCCCTTGCAATGATACACACACACAATGTACTTTTTGTTCCATGCCAGGAAAAGCAGAACGGAAGTCATTCACAGGTGAGGAACGGAACAGGATTAATTTGTGAATGACCGTCTCTACAAGGTAAATCCCTGTCTTGCACGGATGAAGTTGATCCAGCCTGGATTCTCTCTTGTAATTACAGAATGAAGCAGGATCAGACACGCAAGGTTTGACGGAACACTTCATGCTTTCAGCTTTACGACACAAGCATTTAAAAAGAGAGCTTTGGAGATGACATTGCAAAGGTTCTTTGGCTTGATCTACCTGGACTCTATCTGTCTTAAAAGGTCAATTATATAACCTACATAGCAATATGTGGTCATTTGGAATCCTGGACTACCAAAAGCTCAGTCGCTCTGGATATAGTTTGCATTTTTCTGCAGTTAAATAAACAAAACATACAAATAAAATTAGTTTTTAAATAAAAGCCCTCTAATATTGTGGCAAAAACAAACATGCAGTGATAAATTTGGACTCACCTGATCACTTGGTCACTCTATCTGTGCACAAAGTGTTCCAGCCGAACTGTTCCCATCACCTGCTGAGCTGTTAAAAATGCATAAGAGGACGTGTACTGTTTCACTCTGTATGTAGGCTTGCACTGAAGTCTACCTCTCTCCACACTGTCCCAGTGGTGTGTGTGTGTGAGTGAGTGAGTGAGAGTGAGAGAGAGAGAGAGAGAGAGAGAGAGGATAATCATCTCTAATCTTTTCTCTCTAAATCTTGTAGGCTATACATAGACTTTGTTTTCTGTGTGTACTTTTCCCCAATGAGTGTCAGTTTATTAAAAATAATATTGAAAACATTTCACATCATACATTCAATAATACTATACAGTATGCATCTCCACAGCCACACAATCAAGCCATCGTGTCATAATCCATCAAAAAATGAAAAATTCTGTAGTCCATGGTACAAATATTGTGTGTGTCTGTATCAAAGCAAAATGCAATTTCAAAAAAGGCGCATATTTTTATTTTCTCTATAAAAAACTAGAAAGGACCCTGTGCTGCCGTCCTGGTGATCAGTCTATCGGTCAGCGGCTGGTGTGGTCTGCCATTTCTGTGTCTGAGCTGAGACTGAGCTCAGCTATGTGGTACAAGGCGGGGTCAGGGTGGGAGGAGTGCTGTGATTGGCTAGTGTGAGCCGTCCTGTCTCGTGATTGGATGATGGCTTGCCGGAGCGAGGTGATCCATTGCTGCTTGCTGAAGGAATCGTTGGCCTGCAGGCTGTGAGAGTGGGCTTTGGAGCGCCCCCTGCTGCTCACACGAAAACAGTTCTTCACTAGGATAAGGAGAGAAGTAAGGTTGAAAGTTTCAGCTGGATATTCTCTCACTATAATTTAATTAATAAAAAAATTTGAAGAAGCAATATTATTATCAATATTACTATTATTATCAATAATAATAATAATAATACAATAAAATCAAAAACACTAACGATAAAGAGAGTTTGATCAAAATACACAATAAAATAAAGCATTAGTAATGACACAAATGAAATGAACCTGAAATTAGACACTAAATTCAAAATATTGGCCTTTAATTTTATTTTAAAAATACCAAGGGAGTATGTTACCTTTATCGTTTCCCCCACTGAAGGCCCCTCTGAAACTGCTCCCACCACCAGCCTCTCCATCTGGGATCTCCTCCAGATTCAGTAATGCATTAGGCAGAGGTTGCCTGTAGACTTGGAACATCTGACCTCCCTCTCTTACTTCACCTGGTCTCGTTAGCACCAAAGCCAGCTCGAACAGAAAGACATGCAGCCGCTGGCAGAGGTGAAAGAGAGAGAGATGTAATATAATATAATATAAAGTAATGCATTAGGGACTAGACAGACAGACAGACGGACAGATAGACAGATAGATAGATAGAGATAGATAGATAGATAGATAGATAGATAGATAGATAGATAATATATATAGATAGATAATATATATATAAGAAGTAGAAAGAAAACACAGTTCCTTTGATAAAAAATATCTGATTAGGGTTATTATGGATGTGAAATAACATAAGAAAAGTGCACAATTGGGACTAACCTCAAAAATAGAACTGCAATTTGATTTTAATAATAGTTGCAATCGTGGACATGATGATTCCAATCTTGGAAAATGCACACCAAGGCAGAGATATGACTATCATGTTGCAGATTATCTGATAAGCAGAGGCCTATTTTGCGTAATGTGAGTCATTTCGAGTAATAAGAGGATGATGGGTTTTCTACCTGTCCTTTGCTGTTCTTCAGTTCTCCGTGACAGTAGAGGAAGCGTGACAGTTGTATCTCTGGTAGTCTCTGAGTCTCTTCTAGGTAGGTCAAACCCCGTCTGTAGAATTGACACTCAGCCTCCCCCGTCTTCCTGTTCACTTCTCCGATGATGCTCTGAACCAACTCTAACTGTGCATGAGAAAATGATAAGAGAACTTTATCGTTAAGAGCCGCCCGTTTTGTCACAGTCCCTCCTTAGATCAGATTACAGCCCAATAATTCACTTTACTTCACACATATCAGGATTTCTGGGTGCTAATCTAGTAATGTGATGTGTCCGTACATTCAAATTAGTATATATACTGTATGTATGTACTCACAACATCAGGCAACGTGTCCTCATCGGGGTGCTCTGAAGGCGTACATTTCTGTATCTCTTTTAACAACAGGGGGTATTTTACTAATCGGCTTCTAGGGAGATCCAGGAAGTTCCAGAGGTCCAGTTTCCGGCTAAACGACGACTCCTGGCACAAACTCAGGAACTGCTCCACTCTTTTCTCGTGCTTTTTCTGGTCCAGCAGTGCTTTGGCCCCCACCTGGTTACAGCAGTACGTAACGTAGGCCTCTAAGCAGGGAAACTGCAGCGAAGAAGAGGAAGGAGTGATGAAGCAAGGACGAGAAAGTTGAACTCTGTGACTGTGGTTTCAGGGTTAGTTACAGGAACTAAAGAGAGTGAAGGCAAGTTGTGCCCTCTTCTCTTCTCTCTCCAAACTTACCCAATTCATCAGAGTGGGTGCCACTTCTCCAACTGTCTTCTCTGATCCCCTCAGCTTTTCAAGTCGAGTCAGAAGATCTGAGCCAAGAAGACACTTCAAGTGTCAAGTTATGATAGAAGTGAATGCCACAGGGCTCAAAAACCAACAAACAGAAACTGAAGACACATTCCAACAAAACCAAATAATCTGAAAAAATTGAACTCATTGCATGAATGCATCACTATGGACAATAATATATCGACATTATTAATGATCGTGAGTAGAGATTGGATTGTTGGTTGAGGGCACTGAGCAGAGATAGCAAAGATAAGAGATCTCGTTTCTAGATAAAAACAGTTTATTGATAAAAAAATAAAATAATAATTAGAATAATGTATCATCTCATTGGTTATATAAATTTTGTCCATCCTGGAAATGTTTTACCTTCATGAAGGGGAATAAGAGAGTCCAAAGTCCCAAAGATCTGTCCCAGCTCACTTTCTGTCATGACCTTCAGCTTCAGCATGGGTTCATAATAAACCTGGTAAAACACAGAAACCGGGAGATGATGGGAAGAATCACCCGGACATAGGAAGAGGAGCATGAATGAGACTGACATAATTTCAACATGATGAGGAAGTCTTTTTTTACTGATAATCACCTTCTTAACCAGAATGAGGTCATCTATAAGTTGTCTCTCTCCCTGAGTCAATTCATAGATCACCTAAACAAAAAAAAAAAACATAAAACAAAATGGTTTTTATATTTTCACAATCAGTTCACATGCATAACACATGGATGCTTGCAGGCATGGGTCGCATCACATGCAAACTCATGATCGTACAAAATACACTGATGCACGTTGTGAGCGTTCACAGCTGATTGTTTCTAAGGAGGAAGTTAAGCCTCTCATGCCAACTCACATCCTCTTTCATAATGCTCTGTTTCAGTGTCATCAAGAGTAGAGTTGCCAGCACACCCAAAGACTCAACGCTGACCCATATACGTCCACAAAACTGTTACATCACTTTATATGTCGACATAAACACTGGCAGAAAGTTTAGTTTTTGTAACACTCCTGCACCTCCTGACGTTTGATCTCCTTCGCGGTGAGGTCGTGGCTGCCTACGGTGTCACTCCAGCACTGGCTATTGCGTCTCCGTGGAAACGATGAGGCCTTTCCGCGAGCACGCAAGGGAGCTGGGGGCAAAGGCCGAGCCTCTGTGCGAAAACTGATGGAGCGCTGTGAAAAGAGCAGAGTAGCTGTGTACGCAGGTAGGTAATGGGCTGGTTATGTTCTATAAGCAGCAGAGATGGGAGTGTGTTTTTACTGAAATGGATTGTCCAATGCGTTTCAGAGCAGGGGTCTTCACTGGGGGGATCACGCCCGTCAGACTGTTGGACTTAACCACAGGTTTGACCCTTTTATTACTGGGCTCCTAAAACAAAATAAGTCATTTACCGTGATGAAATGAAATGAGGTGAATCGACATCGATGAAATGCTGGCTGCTCATACAGACTATAACGACTAGAGTAATCTCACCTCCGAATCCTTGAAGTGGTCTGACATTATATCACCCTCCTCTTCCTCCCTTTCATCCTGAGACAAGAGAAGCAGTCACAAAACAACTGTGTGAGACAGAAGAATTAAGGAAAGTGCAAGATGTTGAGAGGGGTGAGATGTTGCATGGTGCAGATCTCTCATTTCCTGTGTGACTCTCAAAGAGGAAGGAGGTTCACGTATATAGTAACCTACAAAATGTCTGTGTGACATACAAACCACATTCACTGCTTCTTTATTACCAGTATTTCTTGTATTAACAGATATATATAAATATATATAAAGGCACTAAGAAAGAAATTATTCTCATCTGTTTGTAACGAGAAGGTATTAACACAAAAATAATGACAATGAAATAAAAAAGATGTGATGTGAACAAGTGATAAAGTTTCGCCTCTGTGGCTGCACAGCTCAACCTCTTTTTTTTGTCAGCTATCTTGTGTGCTTTGCTTTGAACTGTGTGGTTACATAGGTAGAGCACTGACTTCCGTTACTTAGAGAGACAAAAACAGCCACGCAAAAAAATGGTCACGGTGAAACACAACTACTCATCTCAGAAATCCCTCACCTCAATGATTCTGATTACAGGATCAGGGCTTGGATCTTGTTTTCTCTTCTTCTGCAAGAAGTAGACAGAGAAAATGTGAGTCTCTTGGTTTTCGAGAGTGAAAAGAAGAGGAAAGATGGATGGAGCAACCTACCCCAGCATGGTCGCTGAAGATGGAGGGAACATCCCCTTTAAATGCAGACCTAAAAAAACCACAGCTGTTGATGAACATTCAAACATACTGACGATATGTAGCCAGATGGAAACATCTAAAAAAATGAATAGCAATGTTGTAGTTTGTTCGTAATCCATAGCTCCTAGTATAAAACTTACACTGACAGGGGGGTGAAGATTTTGCAACATGTCACCGTTTCTTTCAACTCGAGTATCGAACAGTCGCACCCATACTTGACAGAATGTCCCCGTGCACTCTGAACCATGACCTACGCGTCACCTCAGGACAGAAACAAATAAAAAAAAAAAAAATGCAAAATACCTTGTCCTCGGTTCACCAGTCTCCTCAATCTCCATCTTCACTTTGTCTTCAACACATCCTCACAGAAACATCACATTCTCAAAGCAAACAAAAAAAAAAAACGTCCAGATTTTCTAAATCTTTCGCCGTTTCAGTGTCCTGGTGAGTTGTTCGTAGTAAGCTTGTAAATGTTGAGTGCAGTTCTTCCCCCTCGGTTCTTCCTCTTGTTTCAGAGCCAACCACATCCTCTAGGGTTGCACATATTCATGTATCCGCTGTTCTCTTTGCATAGAAGATACCAAGTTTATTTGCGCTAGAGCTCTACCATTTAAACGTGCTGAAATGAATAACCATGAAATTGACAATAGTAGCTCAAATACCAGACAAACCTGACTGCGAACAGAATTATAATTACAGCAACACACTAAATATATAATATAAATATACAGCTCACTCTAAATGATGATGCAGTAATGAATTTGAAATGAAGGGATAGAGATAATTATATGCAACCCCTGCATTCTATGAATCTAATAAAGGGTTTTTCCACAGGTAGCCATTGCTGCCTCAGAAGGCTCCACAGACTTCCTGTACATATTGTTAATCAAAACAACTGTTGCATGCAGAATAAAAGTCAAAGTCAATTTAGAAATTACCATCAATTTAGAATATATTATTACATTAAAGATTATGGCAATTTCATCCATGCAATGCTGGAAAAACACACAGAAAACATATGCAGAACATATTATTATTTAATTATTTTTAAATTCATTTTAGAAATAACCATATATTTAGAACATGATAAACACTACATGTACTACTGTTTACTCACTAACACTAATATTTCAGGATACAACTCGCTGCTCCGCTCTTATAATGTAATATCATTTGGAGTTGATGTAGAAAGAAGACAGTTGGATGATCGACAAGATGCGTGTGCCACGATTCAAAATTGAATAGAAAATAACCAAACAAAACAAAAATCAAGTGTCATGTGCAAGAGCCCATCCAATACCACAGTAGGGGTGGGTGATACTCCCTTGCAATAGTCCAACAATTTTTCCAGGAATATTTGCGATATAGATAAAAATCCAGGTATCTAAAGATTTTGTGAAAACGAATTTCAAAATAAAATGAACAATCCAACAATGAGTAAGGGTTTATTAATGATTGTAGAAATTTGCCAAATGTACAACCCCACAATAAACTACAGAGGAATGCACAGTATTTCTCTTCAAAGTAGAAAAAAAACTAAATACTCTCATATTCCAATATTCCACAGTAGCTGAAGGTCAGAAGCAAATTAAATGAGCTGTCACTATACATGTAAACAGTCATTTGAAACCTTCAACAACTTTGTAAAAACAGGAAAAGAAAATCAAATCTATTCGAAATCTTACTTTGAACACTATGAGCAAATCTAAAACTGGATAACAACTGTGGAAGGATGTGCAAAAAACCCTGCAAATATTTCTCACTTATTAGACAATAATTAACCTTTCACTTGCTACAGCCACTTCATAAGTCCACAACTTGAACTTTTTTTGTCAGCAATTCATTTGTTCATTGATGATAGCTTAAGCGCTGATCTTTGGAAGGTTACAATCCTGAGGTCCTGCTCAATAACAGATGAAATAGTTTTACATACTTAAGATACAAAATGTGTTCTCTCAGAGAAAATGAGAGAAAGAGAGGGAGGACATGTTTATATGACTTTAATAGGAAACATACCTGGTCTGGTCCACTTGTTGAGAGCGATGGAATTGATGACGTTTGCTCCGCTGTCCGTTATCATGCACATCTGGTTCGCCTCTTCAAGATTCCATGATTGTAGGAAATCTCTGTTAACACTTGAAATGTTTTCCCTTGTAAGACTAACCTGCAGAGGGTCTAACGGCGAGGTTTTTCGGACACTTGGCGCAGACGGATTCGTCTTGGTGAGATGGAGTTACTTTAACTCTATTTTTCTGAGTTTGGAGTCTGCCGGTATTCACCCGGTGTTTGTGTCGTCACTTTCTACTTTATTTCGCAAATCAATAACATTTGCCGAACATCCGAACTCGTTAGCGAACCGTTATAATTGTTTTCCGACGCATACTCAGTACTTTCGTCCGTGTTTGATCAGGTTGTACGCCCACTTGACGTCATCACGTCACAACATCGTGATACAATTTTTTTTTTATCGTGAAAACAAACAGTAATATAGAATGTCAAGCTTCGGACAAGTGACGTCACACCGTAAGTGACGTCAAAGTTAGCGTGGCGTAAAAGTAACACGAAGGCATTTGGCATGATTCTTTGGCCTTTCTGGTTCTGATCACTGACCTGTGTGTCACATTGGGACAGAAATAAGACAAATGCAAGAAAAATAACTTGTCTTTGCTTCACCAGACTCCTCAATCTCCATCTTGATTTTGTCTTCAGCAAATCTTGACACAAATTTTACACTCAGTAAAAATGTTTTTTTCCCCCAAATTGTGTAATTTCATTTATGCCGTTTCAGTGACAAGTGGAGTTGTGTGTAGTAAGCCTGTAAAAGTTCAGTACAGTCCTTCCACCTGTTATAGAGCCAATCATACACTATTTATGTATCCTGTACTCATTGGATTGAAGTTCAAGTAAGGCAACTAGCTGAATTCTGAAATGAAAAGACATGCCAACAATAGCTCCATACAAACCTGACTGACAAATTAAGATGTGAGATAAAGGGGAAGTGAGAACAAAATTATGACCACTAAATATAAAGTTACCTCCAAGTTTGATAATGGAGTAGATTAATCTTAAATCAAATGACAGAGATAATTACGTGCAGTCGATGCATTCTAAGAATCTGAAGGGCCTTCCTGTGGATAATGTAAGGAAAACAGCTGTGGCATGCAGAACATATTGTTATTTAATTGTTGGTATTTTCAAATTCATAGAAATTACCACAAATTTAGAATATGTTTAACACTACATTTCACACATGCAAGAAAATAAAACAAACAAACATATGCAGATTTTCAACATGTTTACTCACTAACACTAATAGTTCAGGATACAACTCGTTGCTTCGCTCTTATATTGTAATAACATTTGGAGTTGAAGTAGAAAGAAGACAGTTGGATGATCGACAAGATGCGCGTGTGCCAAAATTGAAAATTCTGCCCCCCCCCCCCCACCAAATAAAATAGAAAATAACAAAACAACAGAATATAAACCAATGTCATGTGCAAGAGCCCATCCAATACCACAGAGTGCTAGATGAGGTGAGCATCGGGGTGCCTAAACATGGGGTGACGCCACAACTCAGGGAGGAATCATTTTCTGACTTTGTCCCTCTTCCACAGAAATGCTGTGGGATTATTTTACAGTCAGGAGAGTGTTGGTGTCTTCAGGTGAATTCATGATATTCAAATCGGGGTCTCAGGTAGAATTAAAGCCAGTGACATCACTTATTATTGAGGGGGGGGTTCAAGGCTGAATACACTTTAAAGACTTGTGTCTGTTGGAAAATGCATTGTGGGGCCAGGACTTAAGAAAGGCGGGCAGAAGGAAGAGAGCAAGTAGACATAATTTGGATAATGTATTTGTAGGACCCCTCCATTAGTGCTGAACGCATAAGTGCGAGAATTGGGAAATGGGGTACAAAAAACAAAAAAGGCTTATTGGAGAGACATATTCTGCTACTGTGAGTAAGAGGTCCAGCATACATGCTCCCTTCCTCCAATGAGACCCCATTTCCACAGCCCTAGCACCAACTGTATCCCTAACACACATACAGGTAATCCTGAAGTCAGCTTACTGGGGCTATGTACAATCAGGCACGGGGTCGCATAAACCACAGGCCTCAGAAAACTGATTGATCCCATATAGCTGACTTAGACCGAACCCACCCCCTAAAATTCCCAACTCAACTCCTAACTCATACACCAACCAACTGACTGTCACCCCAGCAAATCCCCAACAGCCAGTAGGTGGGTTCAGTGAGGTGCTCAGCGGATGGTGTATCTGACATAGGGCACTTCAACATCTTCGCCTGACAGGTCATTACAGCAAAGCTCAAACACCAGGGCTTTCACATGCTTGCCAAGCTTCTTTTTGGACACCTTGGTCACAATTTCGGTCATCCTAGGTGACACAGAGAAAAGGAATATAAGCATGTTGAATCAAAAGAAAGAACGCCGGTGTTGGCATGTGAATAAGGTACTCACGGCAGATCCAGTCTCTCTTGGAGTTTTACAGCAGCCATGAAGAAGGAATAGAGCATGGACACTCCCTGAGATAGCATGGTGATCTCCAAATTATGCTCATTCTATGAGAGGGGTATATAGAGAAAGAAAAACAGGTTTTGGTAATCTGTAGGCCAAGAAAATGGTTTTGACAAACTGAAACTGATAAAGTGCCGGTCACATACTTTAAAGTAGTCCAGGAACTGTCGGAGTGTCATCTCCGCCCCATTGGGCATCATTCCGGTGACCTCAAAGCGATCCCACAATGTCCAATCAATTTCATAGTACTGCAGACAGAAAGCAGGCATTATGAGATGGTTAACAGTCAGGACTGGAAACATTCCAGTCCTGACTGTTATGGAAACATTATGCTCTTTAAACCATACATTCAATACCTTGCAAACAAGTGTGTGGATGTTATAACCAAAACCAACACTGCAGAAATGCCATCATTCTCCTCAGCACACACTGATCACATCAGCGTGAGAAGGTGAGTGGAACTCACTTACACCCAGGCAGATAATCTGCATCTGCCTGGTGCATCAGTATTAGCATGGCTGAATCATCATTGGAGATCAAATTATTTAACTACTACACTTTGCTTGCCTGAGAGGGACACTAGTTGACATTTAAAATATAAGACACCAGTGTATCAAATGTATTCTGCTGTATATGATTGACATTTTTATTCAGATATGTTACAGAAACACCCATTTTGCAAATATGTGGCAG
Source organism: Brotula barbata (assembly GCA_900303265.1). Classification (NCBI taxonomy): domain Eukaryota; kingdom Metazoa; phylum Chordata; class Actinopteri; order Ophidiiformes; family Ophidiidae; genus Brotula; species Brotula barbata. The sequence continues at coordinate 13,906 of OMNV01008015.1, read as the reverse complement.
TATACCTTGTGGCTGGGAGCAGAGATGGGCTCAGAGAAGGCAAAGAAAGGCAAGGCCAGGTTCATGAAGCCATTTTTGTAAGACTCCACTTTCTCGTGTCCTTGGACAATCTTGATGAGCTCAAGACACACCAGGCCAACCACTGCGGCTGTGGTTGTGGCAATGGCAGGAATGATCTTGCCAGCTATCAGTTTGCTCTGAAAGAGATCGGGTAGATCAAAGAGAAATAATTTGAGAAAGAGAAATAATTTAATCAAAGAACTGGGAATCAAACACAAACTATGAGAGACTTTTGGTCTCAAGTAAGAACTTGCAAGGATCCTTTGTTGGTTTTGAACATACTTTGTGCCGTCTTACACTGTTCAGTGTCAAATTTACTTGAGTGTAAATGATATGACCACGCAGAATTTGTCCCGATTCATAAGTAGTTATTTAAATGTACATGTCAACATGGGACCTAAAGCAGGGATCGGATTAGCATGTGGATGTTTATTCCCATGCAAACTAATAACCTTCCAGAGCACAGGTTACCATTGGCAATTTACAATGCACGATGAATGTATGTGTTGCACCTTGTGTCTGTCTGCAGGAGGAATATCATAATTCTCCGCTCTCAAGTTGGATGCAGCAACGATAAAATCCATGTGGAAGTTGGTATCGTCATCCTAGGAAAACATCGATACCGCAACACAGGCATAAATAAAAAAATATGGGGCAGGCAAGCAGACTTCAAATCCCGATGATTACAGAGAAATTATCGATATATATTTTGGAGCAGTGGTGTACCTTCTCAAAGTCAATGGGGCAGAGTTTGAATTGGGAAGATGATTCAGGGGCAGGCAACTGGGACTTCAGCTCCTCCAGCCTGGAGTCATCTATATACAGGAGACCAATGGTTACATGGAACCAACAAAACAGTACCTAGCCATGTCTCTATGACAGTAATCAAGAATCCTGATTCACATTAGTACCAGTTACTGACTGAAATGAACAAAAACAAAAAACTATGATTTCATGATTGACATGTTGTGTGCATGTCGTACCAACAGATGAATTGGCATTCTGCAGCTCCTGGTCGGAGACGTGGATTTTAACTCCAGAGCGTGGCGTAAACACAGGCACGCTGACCTCCTGCAGAATCTTAGCCAAGGCTGCACGATCAGTGCTACCAGGCACGCCGTATGTCTGAGCAAACAGGTTTGCTGCTGCCATGATATAGTCCATGTGCAGGTCCTACAGAAGAAAGACTAAGATTAACAGCTGTAGACATCTTCAGACCTGAGAGACAAATTTAAAGGAGACAATGATTGGAGTATGCCTACATAAGAGACAAATGTACCAAAACTTACTTTGCTAGTGCTGAATTCTAGTGGGTGAGGACACCTCTTTGGGCCAGACCAGAAGGGGGCACCCGAGCTGGTGAGCTGCAAGCCACAGATAGTATTAAATACTTAATAATAGTATTACTAATTACCATCATGCAGTGTCTCAGTTTGTACCTGATCTGGGGGGAAGTTGTGCAGTAGCTGACGAATATTGTTGCTGTACTGGCATTGCCAGTGGTTGCGTGCCCAGGCTACACATTCAGCCCAGCTATGAGGACAATCTGTGATAAGGCTCTTGTAGACAGCTTCCAGCACCTCCACAGGCTGAGCTCCAGGAAGTTTCAGTGTGCGCTCCATGAACTTAGCATCTCTATAAGAACACAGCATTCATCAGAGCACCATAAGTCATTTTGGGATAGCTAAGTGCCTGTGAAGTTTTCAATTTAGCTGAATTAACAAATACAATTTCTTTAAACAAGTCAAATCTTGACCTTGCCAGATTTCTGACACCTTATGAATGTGTATGTGTACTGTGTATAAATTCAGCTTTTCCTATGAAGAAACTTCAGCAAGGGAGACCAATCTCTGATTTCAATGTTTACATCAATTGTGACCCATTTTTCATCACAGCCATTTTATCTACCTTGTATAAAATTCAACTTGAGACAGAGTGAAGAGAAATAAAACTCACGTGAGGTACTGCACAGCATTCTCTGGTGGCTGTTTGAATAGTCCCTCAAACTCATCACGGGCCCACTGAAGACAAGATATTGCTCATAGGTCAGAAAAAACACATTCAAATGTATTGTACTAGAATTCTTGTGTTTAAACATGCAAAATGTTTCACAACAAAATTAACTTATTCACCAATATTCTGTCCATGCTTTTAGTGTGGGTTACTTACCTGTAGTGTGTGTTCAATGGCATTAGGGAAGTTCTTGAGGGTACAGATGGGAATGGACTTCTCAGGAGGGTCTTGGCTGGAGCTGTACGACTCTGTGAGGAAGGGGATGACGACCTGCACATTGCCTTTGGTACCCAGCGTGCCAGACTCCAGTAAGGGTTTTCGGTAGTATACACACCTCCGATCCATATACAAACCTATGCAATTGTGTCCATACAAGGCCAAGAAAAATGATTGGATACAAAAGACAAGTTACCTTAACATTAGGATTCCATGTTTTTCCTCCCTTATAGATACAATAATCATTACATTTACATCAAACAACGATTTTCTTACGTGCATCAACATTGTCCAGTGCATTTGCCACTCCATCAAGGCTTTCAAAGAAGTCATCATCGTAGATCCTCTCTGTGTCAGGCCCAACCCTGTTTTGGTGACCAGTGATCCTGATGGAAGGGTTCATCTGCTTGACTGCCGCTGCGGCTGTCTCGCTCTTCATTTTCTGTTACCACACACATCAAATGAAACAAAAACCATCAATTTTCCAACTACTTAATATTTAAAAAGCACAAAACTGCTACCAGAGACGTTATTCATTATCAATTTGTTCAGCAAAAAGAAGGAAATACTGACCGTTACGTCCCATGGTCTGAACAGGAACTGTCTGTTGAGGTTGGACTTCTCAATGGTGTCCATGTCTGTCACAATGACCTCGCCCTCTCCACCCGCGAGTCCTATCATGGCAAAGTTTTTCAACAGCTCACAGCCAATGGCACCAGCTCCCACCTGGCATGGTTAAAGGTCTCAGTAAACTTCTCAACTTCATACCCGTGCTCGTGGATTTATTTAACAGCCTCCATTTACACACCTCATGAGTAATCCAAATATTCTACTACAATGTTGACAGACTACACGTGACTGGGGAATGTTGAGATCAAAGACAGATCAGAGTCAGTCAGAAAATACTTAACTCTTCCTTAGCAACAGGATGGCAGTGAAAGTATTCATTTAGTCTTTGATTGGCCAACTCACCAGGAAGTAACGCTGTTTGGCAAGTGCCTCCTGCAGCTTGGTGCCAAAGACTGCAATCTGCCCATCATATCTACAGTTCCTCTGGGAGAAAATAGGAGGTAGACATTGAAGTTTAATACCATCGTTTGTCAAACATTTGCCTTCATCGTGATACTGAAAGTGTGTTTGGCTTGAAACACTTACAGGAGCACACTCTTCCTCTGTGAGCATGGCTCCATCATCTTCAGGCAGGCACTCCAAAGCATCAAAGTATAGCCACTGCATTATGGGTAAAAATTTTCCTGTGCAAGCCTAATGGAACAGAGAGGACAAGTTTAAAGGACAGGAAAACAAGTCAGGAATAGTAAGCAGGCATGCGTGTCCGAACACAACACAAGATCACGCCAAACCAGACATTTATTTACTTGCACAGATATTTACTTGCTTGCTTGCTTTAGAGATTACTACAGGCTGACACAATTTTAGCAACAGTTATTCAGGACAAACTCTTAAACGCACAACTGACCTTCATCGCTTCCTGTGCAGCAAGGCCTCCAATGAAAGCGTTTACTGGAGCCAGGTCTCCAGCAGAGACAAAAGCCAGCTTTTTTATTAGAGCTTCATCCACCTGCTCCACTTTGGCTGATCCAGTTTGGGCAGAGTTCACTTCCCTAGCAAGTGTCACCAGCTCATCACCATCAGCCTGGAATACAAGGCTCAACATATTGAAGACATTCTGATACACACAGTAAACCCCACGGCCTAATTCTAATTCAACTATAGGCGTTGCATTTATTTCTGTTTAAATGTATTTGCATTTACTTATATGTACATAACACTCATCAGGCTAGACAACAGACTTTTTATTCACCCACACTGGTTAAACAAAGTCATAACATATTGTCTTCTGCAAATAATCGAGATTATTAAATTATCACAAAGTGGGTGGCAAAATTATAAAATGGTTCAGACACATCCAATGAAATGAAGTTTCCATTACCTGACTCCAAGGTGTGGGAAGGCGGCTGTGTTTCCTCTGGAAGGTGTGGAGAGCCTGGAAACCCACATGCAACTGTCCTGGACGGTCAAACTTAGCAAAATCTGTCATCATGAACTCTGGCTCAGCCATGGAGGAAGAAATAGATTTCTGTGCAACAGAGCCATAGACATACAGTGAGACATTAGACAATGTTTTCCCATGGCAACATAGAGAACTAATATTGTGCCACCTGAAGAGATTTTGCATTTTAAACCCCATGAACCTGGATTATTAAGTTTCAAAAGCACCAAACCTACCATTATGGCAGAGTATGGCCTGCCATGCCAGTAACTGTGCTTAAAAAGCTCAAACCCCAACAATCCCAAAGGTGGGTGCGTTTTCAACACTACTTCCAAATGTTAGGGTATTCAAAAAGGAAAAATTAAAGCAGTTCTATTTTTGTTACATATGATATGAGGATATAGAACAGTTACATGAGATTTAAAAAAAACACAAACAGACAGAATTTGTTTATTTTGAGGGTGGAAATTAAGAAAACTTCAAAGGCCTGGTTAATTAATTTTTTTGTGACTAAAGAGGAACCAATTACCATTTTTTTGTGACTAAAGGAAAGAGGAACCAATTACCAATCGACTATTACTCTTGTCAACCAGAAACCAGAAAATAAACTGTATAAAATGACAGCCACTCACAAAAGATATCTTCTTGGGCATCTTGACCTGAGAAACAATTCCTCCTCTTACATAGTCTGTAAAGCCAGCTGTGTCACAGATGCTAAAGGTGTAGGGACCTGCAAGAATAAGTAATGACAATTTTATTTACAACATCCAGACCAATCAAAACTATTTAAGATAAAAAGATCTTTCTATGAATGGACATCTTACCCAGAACTTTGATTTCCACTGGTTGGCAGCCATTGAGCTCAGTCATACCCTGAATCTCTGAGAAGGTGACATAGTCTCCATTCTCAAAGCCATGACGAGCTTCATCCAGACATGTCACTACACCTGGAGTGTCCTGTAATGACAAAAAAGCAACATTTTCACATAAAATTTAGTGGTACATACTGATAACATTGCTTAAATGTCACAGGTGCATTGACTCACCTTGGTGATCATAGAAATCATAGCACTCAGAGGCTGCTCTCCATTGGTATCGTACACGATCATCTCCTCGCCAAAGTCACAGAAAAGCTGACTACAAAACAAAATAATTCAAACAAAAATATTAGACAAATAAAAGTATGATGTATACAGTCCACACAAGGGGAAAGAATCTTACCCAAACAAGCCCCTTGTGTCTGCAACGATCAGCTTGACTCCCTTGCTATGGCAGAACTCTCCAACACGTTGCTGCTCCTCCAGAGTGGAGTTTGTCAGAACTACCACCTATGTCAACAAAAATGAACTTTAAATTTAAACAGTCTTAGGTAGGCTGGAGTGATGGGGCACTTATGTCTAGCCAAGCTATACCTGGAACTGGGTTAGGTAGTCATCAGTGAGAGGTCCAGTGTAGGCAGTCACAGGAACGTAGCTGTTGAGTTCAGCCAAGCGTGCCTGACTCACCTCTGCCCTGTTCATCTCAAGATCGTCTTCTCGAATGTAGAACTAACCAGAGAAAAAAATTGTCAGGTGAAAACTGGGAACAAGCAATCCAATAAATCAACATCAGAAAATATATTGCAGCTGGTAAAAATTGAGCTACTTCCTTAAATAACAGTTGACATGCAGCATCAGATAATTGATTTGTTCTTGTCCATAATTCCACTTCAAAATAAGACAACTGAGAACAGTGATATGTCGGTTGGTTTTGATTTGACTAACGCAGGCAAGTGCAACAACTGATGTTTGTGAGACATGTGTTCTTATTGTGAGGAGTTAGACTACCAAAAGGGTGGCCTGGTTCTCATGATTGGACCACATTTCCCATAAACCCACTTCATGTTTTGGTGAGTGGAGAGGTTGCTAACTGAGCCTTGCTAATCGTCAATAGATTAGTTATTTTAATACCAAGTTTACAAACAAACTTTTGGATTGAAACAAAGTGGTGTGCAGTAAAGATATTGGTTCATCAGAGAACAATTTTGTTCACAAATTGATGTAATTCCTCACAAATATTGTGCCATTTGGGTTTATTTCTGTTCATTTCGACATTTCCTGCAGAAAACTTTCCAGAGTTTTGCAAAATTGCAAACCCCCACAAATTTGCAGATTTTGCAGTAAATTGTGTTTTTGAGAGACTGGTTTTTGATACACACAAGACTTGATATCACTACCATGTCTTTCTTTCTGTGCCTCATAATAGAAACATCGTAAAACATTTATCTTACTGTGTAAACCAAGGTCTAACAGCTTTTCTTAGGAACAAACTAGGGCTGAATTATTTATCTTCAGTTATTTGATACTTTTGCAATTTACGATGCTTTGTGCAGTGTGATATCCACAAAATGCAGATATGGAAAACCTACCAAATTGAGTTTCCTATAGATTTAAGATGTCTGCTGAGCAGCACTTAAAACTGAGCACATCCAATTCGATCTATCCATTTATTAAAATTAAATCTACATTCATTAAATGTAGACGTCAGAATTCATTGGATGAAGGTTAGAGGCTGTGATATGGTAACAAATCTCAAAGATGAATGAATTCATGCAAACACTGGAATCAGTTTTCTACTCAAAATGACAATGCACCCACACACCTGAGAGGACAAATCTCTCCATTCAGCAACATCTTGGTCATGCACAGTGACGCTTCTGACTCCACCAAGGATGACGTTCTTGGCTATCTCCACTCCCAGCCCTCTCATACCAGAGATGAGGACATTGGAGTTCTGCATGCGCTTCATAGCATCATGGCCCAGCACATAGCTGTTTGAAAGACACAAAACAGACAATTGACCGTTATCACAAATACAGATTGACCTGAATTGGCATACTTCTTGCTGGATAGCTTATGTTGATATGAACAAATGCAATTTAAGAGAAGCCTTACAGTTGTCTGGAGTACAGGCCTTCATCGATCTCAGCATCATTACCATTCTTCGCCATGCCCTAGGGAACAACATCATGTCATAAAACAGTTCTGCTTTGAACGTCTTAAATAAGTTATGAGGATGCTCATTTTTAGGGGTGTAACTATACGTTTTAACTGATACAATACGCTTCCTATTAAAAGGTTGTCAATACAGTACACGAGTCATTTAGGTGAGCTGTAAGGAATCTCACACTGCACTGAAAGTTGACAAAAGTCAGATGAATGATACGATTAAACGGTCTACTGCATTTTGCTGTCGTTTCTGTCCTCTCCTGTTTCACCACAGGTCTAGCTGTCACTCCACACACACAGAGCTCAACAGAACAGAGGAAAGACAGTGAACCAGGTGAGGTACTCAAGGTGACGACAACTCCACTCTGATGTTACCATCAGTGCAATAAGTTACTTAATCCAAGTTGAAAGTCTTAATCCAAAAGTGAGTCTTGAAAAAAGGGGCATCTTATACCCCGCTCTTCACATTAGATACATTTTAATAGCACTTGCGATCATAACAGTCACATTATACAGCCCCATATTAGCCATTATCCATTAGTCCTACTCTCTGAAATAGGCGTTGAACAAAGAGAGCATAACCTCTGCCTTCTTAGTGGATAAAGACTTTTCCTTTGCCATTAGAAGTGCAAAAAATACTTTCGCAACCAACTTTTGTCATGTACCATGACCATATACCAGGAGCAACTTCATTGCATCATTACAATACAATGCAGTTGAGTGCAACTGGACTTTATGAAGATACTTAATTTAGCCTCTCATCCAAGAGACTTCTTCAGTTCTGAACAAGTCTGTTAGGTGAGAGGTTAAACGTCTTCAAGTATCTTCTATCATCTCTGATGCAACCCTTATTGGATCAACACAATTGATAATTTGCACTGCAAACTGATTTTAGATCAATACAAGTCGCATTAGAATGATGACTTTAAATATCACTGTAGTTGGATCATTGAAAATTAAACTGATGCATCAATACAGCCCTACTGGTTTTAAAAATGCTTACGTTGGCAGGTGCGTGGGACAGATCAGTTCTGACAGAGTTAGAGGATGAGCAGTGGGATCCCGTCTTCGTCTCTGATCCTGACAAGCGACGCTTCTTGGACAGCGGCGAGCTGGACATCTATGCATCAATAAAAAGCATCACAAAAATGAACAAGTTAATCAAAAGTAGCACAACACACAGGCACATTTACAAATCACAGATAGCTTTGCTGAACAGATTCATACCAATATTGTGACGCTTCCAAGGGAATGTCTATACCGATGTCATATTTAGTAAGCAATTCCAAATTTGACATAACCTTGAATGACAATATGTCGACATGAGTGATACAATTACACTAAAGTAAGCATTGCCAAGTGCAACTTAATCATAATTGAAAATGATTAAGTGGAACGAATAGATAATATGTATTAACTACCATGTTTTATAACGAAATGCTACCAAGTTCAATCTGTGTTGGTGAAGGATTTCTATTCTTGGGAGCAGCTGGGCTGGCTGTGAGCCAAGCACCAATCCACTAGAAAACCAAGAGCCAGGGGAGAGACGTGAATAGCAGCATTATCAGCTCTTTTCATAGTCACCAACAGTCCTGGCTTGTCCATGTACTGCGGGGCCATTGTATATTACATGTAAGAGCAGCCAGCTTGGTTTCAACTAAAACAGCTGAATCATTAAAACTTCACTGCGGTAAAGCGTGTAACACTCCATAATGGCCGCAGGTGTGAACCGGGATGAACTGTCGAACTCTTATCTATTTAAGGAAACTGATACGAGTTTATTCCCTTAGTTATCTCCAAATACATTTTGAAAAAACGTTTAAATAAGGACAAAGTCCGTCAATTCGACGACACGAGCAGGCCGCGCTGGATTCCAAGCGCACGACGAGGAGGACTAACTACAATTTCCGCATCCAATCTGCCTACGCCCCCAAACTCTAACTTACCCCTTTTAGATTAGCAAAGTGGCTCGAGTTCACATCGGGCGATGGCAAATCGAGCAAACAATATCAACCTAAAAACAGGTAACGTCACGCATTAAATGACATCCAAGTTAGTGTGACTTAAACAAACTGATGTAAAACGAAAATGAAGGCATCCGGCATGATACAGCAAAGCACGGAGAATCCCGTTTGTTCCATCTCTCTCCGCCCCTGTTCAGTAAACCAACATAGATTCTAAATACCATGACATTAAGCGGCCTGTTTGGCGAGGGTTATGGCAAATGGACGCGATCGGAACATTAATAACTTAAGAGGCAAGAAACAACAGACTGCCAGCCTCCCCATGAGCACACTCGGCCTAGGCCTGCATTACACCCAGTGCGGAACAACTTTAACGGCTTGCGGTTGAAGCAATCTGCCCGTTGAAGATTATGGCTGTATTTTAACGGATATCACATTAAATACCGTTGTCGGTGTTAAATGTTTACTCACTCGACATCGAACGCCGTTTACAGTAACACTCAACGCATTTTCTTGGACTGAAACACTAGCATAACACTCGTGCTCCATTGATTTGCCTTTTCTTACCAATAATCCTTCTCGGTCCCTTCCCAAAGCGAACCCGCTCCTCTCCTGTAATGTCTAGTCGTGAACGTAATGACGATAGTAGATTCGGTGGGTTTTAAAAGAAACGAAAAGCGATTCGGGATCAAAATGCTCTGCGCTATATTGTCGAGTCACTACGCCGTTTTGCTCGGAGTCTCAGTGTAATCTCGTTGCTGGCTTTGCGACTGCAGACGGGAACAAAACCAAAATGGCAGATGGCGAGAAAGAGGCGGGGAGCTGTGACGTAACGGCATGCAGTGATTCACGCCCGGCTCGCAGCTCATTGGCTGGGGAGCCGAAACTAAAGCCAGCGTGTCCCGCCCCCTACTGTCAGAAGACGCGTAGCATGCACTCCTGTACAATAAACCACGAGAGCTTTAACGACTCATGCACATCAACATTTCATAAACATTTCTTGCAAACACACTCAGAAGAGGACCGACACCACTAAACTGTATTTTATGACAAACCATTACACAAAAACGTTCAAAATAGAAGCGCCTTACAATGATGCTCAGGATGTGACATTCTGCGAGAAGAGCATCTTTGTTTCATGACAGCTTAACGTACAAAGCACACAATGCTTAAACCAAGACGACAACCAACCGACCTACAAGACAAACGAGGATATCGTAGAGCTTGGAGGACAAACAAAGCTGGAATGCCGACCTGCACAAACACTGATAACACTTGGGAAGCAATCAATATCTATTTCTGCGATCCATACTATCAATAACCGTGCTAGGTGGCTGACTGATAATTGAGGTTGCTGTAGCGTTAGTGTACTCGCTAGACGAAGTGATGCTGTGGGCTCCCAGTCACACCGAGGTTAGGGGTGAGCATTCCTTGCAGAGTATTGGGGGAGGGGGTGTCTAGCAAATGACAAAGGCCCAGGAAAAAGTGGGCCGCATATACTCGGGTGCACATGTCGGGACCATCTTCTTAGTAGAAATGGCACAACGATTATTTTCCACTGTGCCATGTGGTTCTAAATGTATGCAAATCATTGGTGTCATGTAACTGTTACCCAAGTTAGCGAGGAGACGTCTGTAACTGTGACAACATCAATTGTCTTGCAAACGAGAAAGAAAACCCCCAAATAGAGCAATGCCAGAATGAACTACGTGCTGCAAGTTAATGGTCTGCCTCCAAGCATTGTGTCCATTAGAGGCTGATGCTAAAAAGCATCCCATGGCTCGCTAACATAATGTATAACACAATGTTAAATACGATTCCATTTGCCTACACAAATAAACAAATTCGAACTTATTATGTGATACGGGTGTGCTGGCTAAGTAACAGTTAGTCGAGACTGGCAGCAGAAATGGTTCAGATGGTGGACATTAGTCGAACGCAAATAACGACTGCCGATATCGCAAATCAAACGACTGCGTAGTTGTTAGCTTGTGTGTAGCTAGCATGTGAGCTAACCAGCTAGCCACCCAACGACTTTTTCCTTCTCGTGCCTCTCTGTTAGCCAACTAGCTACAGTTAGCCAACTAGCTGAGGCTAACATTAACAAGACGTGATCTTACACGAGTGTGCAGAACTTACCACATCCGATATTACTCGGCCTGATCTGTAGTATCAAAATTGCGGCTTGTATTTAAACAAGAAAGCAGACAAATAACTTGACAAGTCAACCCCGTCGTTGATGCCAAACTGAAAACTGTGTCAGTGTGGCGGGCTCTGTGTGCGAGTTTTTCCGCTGGACGGCTGCCTGGCCGGCTCTTCCCGCACCGTTTCCCCTCACTCAATTTCAGCTCAAAGCAAAGCAAGGGGGACGAGTTCAACAACAAAACCTGACGAGACCACGTGACGTACAATACCCGAGTTAACGAACGTTGCGTCACTGACAACATATATTGGTACACCACCTGTGCCTTCGTTTCGACCAAATTTATTGTTTGTTTGGGCTTCACATGCTGAAACCTCATAACTACACATAAAACTAAGTTTGTATTTGTTGATTTGGTTGCTTTTACAGGTTTAAATCACGCTACGTAAATACTCAATAGCTTCAAAATGACATACCGTAACACCACCAACAAGACGTGACCGTTCACCTTGGGCTTAATTAATTTTGGGACCACGACAGGAAACCTGTAAATACGTCACATTTCGCAATAGCTCGTATTTTCCACCTAATTTGACCACAATATCTTTTGCCTTCACTTGATATACGTTTGTGTTTAAAGTGGACAGGGCAAACTCATTAACACAGTTCAATATAGTACACTATAACCATGATATTTGTGCTGAAAACTTGACTTCGTACTGCACCTTACAAGTAACATTAAAATCTATCTTGGACTTGGATTTACCAGTTTTCATAGCCGTCAAGACGTTTTGAATGACTTGTCTTTCCTCCCCACGTATGAAATTAGTAATTGCGTCGACAAATTACATCAACTTAGAACGACGTGTATGTACACACATCTTTATGGAAGGCCGTCTTAGCTTCACCCTGGCCACGTTGAGGACGTCACGCTCGGACACTCCGCGTTCGGTGGCCTCCGTCAAATCACAAGGTCTCGTCAGGTTTGTCGATGGAGTCTCTCGCAGCAAAGCAAAGCAGCAACATGTGCACGGTATAGGCGCAACCATATTTGCTGTGCGGAGGATTCGACGAAAAATGTATCTAGTGTACATAAATCATATATAACTCAAATTACTTGTATTGAGCTATATGATGTACAACATTTTATGCAAGGACGATTTTGCTCCCACGGTACCACGTGGTTATATTGTTATGTTTAATTGTTAACAATTAGAAAACATCGTTACCCTTATGCCGTTCCATTTATAGACTAGTCCAAAGTGCACGCAGGGTCTTGTGGGACATGTAGGCGTTTCCTGCCAAGTGGCAGTGGCTCATTTGGCCAGGAGTTTTCTGTGTCTCAAAACATCTTTTTGTTCTTGTGAAAAGAGCTTTTAATCAATAGAATTACGGAGAAATCTGTTTTGTTTTTTGTTTTATTGAAAGACTTGCAAACAGAGCACAGTTTACACAGGGACAGAAGAATAGTGGAGGGAATTATTCAGGAGAGAAGCATTGAACCTCGTTGCCTAAATGATCCAAAAGCTAAATGAAATTCTGAAAGACATTTCACACACTTGAAGCTAAAAAAGACCAAATAGAAAGCACAGTCCACTTCAAAGCACCAAACGATGCATGAACAAAGTCAAAAAAAAACAAAAACAAAATTAGTGGGGAGATTTTTGGAGAAGTTTGGAGAAACAGTGGAGAGAAAATACAGTACGTGGGCATATATGCATGTTGTTTTTTTTATGCAAAGCCTTTATACAACAAGTATCTCGAATTTCTGTGTTTCTCCCCTGCTCTTTCACAAGTTCAGAGCATCTTACAAGACGCACGTTTGAAGACAAAATATACATTTTTAAAACAATTCTTGCAGCCACTGCCTAGTCGTTCACATATTCAGTTCAGTTTCATATACCTCTGTATCGCTGTGTGGTGACTGCAAGTTTATTATTTTGCAACACCACTAAGGAATAAATAACTACATAAATAAAAAAGAACAAAAAGGGATGAACTGATTTGAAATAAGTTAATGTCAGTGTGGAAATGTAGAAGTTTACAATATGGGCGTAGAGCAAGGCTAAGTTCCCAAATTATTTATAATACATTTACAATTCGTAGGGAATAATGGAAATCATAAAACTTCCTCAGCTATTCATTGTTACAATAGTCTTTAAATTCAGCATATGCAGTATCAACACTGAACGCTTAGTTTCCCTGTATCAGGAGGGTTCATGCACACAATCTTGGAGCATCGTGGCAGCGTATTCCCCATAGTTATAAAAGTATTTGTCATCTCAATATGACCACGCAGCCAAGTCAAACAATAAGACATGTTTAATTCCCTGGAAAGGAATTGTTGCAATATCATCCATTTTTCTGAGTCCTTAATCCCTCAAGTTTAAATATAATATCCATTATACTGTGAATTGCTCCTGCTTCATAGACCCTTGCCCGTTTCAGCTCTTGATGGCTGACAGGAATGAGCATCACCCCTCTGTCCATTCCTGTCCTCGTGCTCTGCTGA
>OMNV01008012.1:3762-19717 GCA_900303265.1 Brotula barbata | reverse complement strand
GTGAACACACTGCAGAACACTGCCAGAGAACTCAATAGGCAGACATAGCAGGCTGCAACGCACGCACGCAAGTAGACGCACGTACACGCACGCGCGCGCGCACACACACACCGTAAAGTTGTCTGCTCAGATCACAATCGCTTCTGCAGATGCTAGGCCTGTCTCCGTCCCCAGAATCCCATCAGAGGTTTCTGATATCAGCCCGGTCGTTGCTGTGTATTCATCACGCAAAGCTGTTGGGCAGCTCCATGCCTTGTGATACCGAATCGAATTTGGCTTTTTGCTGTCTTTGGGTTTTATGTTTTGATATAAGAATGATACTATTATTTTGGAAATGGCCCGTTGTATCTGTTTACTAGCTTTTTATGTCGGCTAAATGTGTGTGTTTTTTGTGCCTCAACTCAAAAATCAATTGTTGTTTACAATTCATTAAAGAAACTGTTTTGGTGGCTCATTTGTAACAGCCATTTTGCTCACCCACGTTTTTAGAACTACCAAGCAGCGGGAAGTGAGATGGACTGCACAGTTATCAACAATGAGTGTGTAATTCAGGTTTTTCATTGCATAATCTGTACTACTTTGATACTTACTGTAGTCTTCACTGCGTGGCTGATCGCTCTAACACAAAGTGTGCGAGTCTTACAGGAGAATTGTTTGTTTGTTTGTTGGACCCCATCGAGGGCGTGTGGGGTGTAAATGTAAAGTAAAATGCAGCAGCTCGCTCATTTGCCCACACTAATCGAGGCCATTAAACGGGGGATCAGGACATGCTCTGTTTGTAAATGAAGTGAGTTATCGATGTGTCAGCTCGGAGAGACGTGGGATGTGTCTCTTTTTTTTGTCTTCCTACACAAGTGATGGACAAATTTTGAGCACAGGAGCCAGCGTGTTATGTTGTAGACTAATCCCTTCTATCTCTCCGCCTGACTCTTTATCCGTGGCCCCGCCACTGTGCTGCCCTCCTTCCCACTGTCCCCACGGGTACTGACACTGGATCCTTCCCTGTCCCACTACCCTCCTTACAGCTTCCCTCAGACTTACAGCCCACCCTTGCCTCCGTGTCTCCAGTATCGTCCCATTTAGGCTCCGTTAATTATCAATAATAACATTGATGATCCTCATAGGCATCCTTCTAAACCCAAAGTGCTCGGAACGTCCCAGGAGTTTGTCCATCGTCTCTGACCCGCTGTCCCCTAGTTGCCCCCTGGTTATCCCTCGCTTGCCCCGCCGATGGCCCCATTTCCTGTTTCCACGGGTGCTCCTGTCTCCCCGGGGCCCGAGGGAGCAGACAGAGCTCCCGATTATCTCTGTGTGGCAGGCTCTGTTTTGTGCCCTGATTAACGGAGCAGCATGTGGTCCGTGTGTGAGCAGCCCGTACAGACGCTGCCGTTAGGCTAATACTAACACTACGTGCTTAATCATTTATGTCTGGGAGACGGGCACAAAGGCTTTAGAGATTGGGGGGGTTTGGGGGGCATGGGGTATTTATCAGCGGTACTCAGGCGTGCATGCACATGCTGCCAAAATAATCAACCCGCTGCTTAGCATGGCATAACGGGGGCACACTGAAGGCGATTCTGTCTCCACAGAACACGCATATGGGCTTTAAACAAATGTTTAAGAAGGAGCATCTTCCTTGAGTCCACCGTGGTGGTCTGCACGGGATCCACCGCGGTGGAAAACCTAAATAAACGCGTGGTGCGTGGACGTTCCTCCACACACTTTGAACGTTCGCCTGTCTCTAATATTTGGGCACTCACACTCTTCTTCTGTCTGTCTGTTCGTCTCCTCACTGCCAAGCATCCTGTCGCTCTCACCCCCTCTGCACACACACACACACACACACACACAGAGGCAGCCAATAGGAGAGAACCAGTCTCCTCATTGCTTGCCACTCAATGCCTTGTTGCCAGGACAACAGGAAGGCACAAGACCCACTTTTCTTGAGCATTTTAAACTTGGTGTGGACTCTTTTGAAAACAAGGAAAGGTCTCCCTCTCTAAAAATGTTCTGTCTGACACATTTATATCATCAGTAGCTCCTGTCTGTCTGCACCGTCCTCTGTCTCTGCCCTGCTCACCCAGTACCAACCTCAAGAATGTTCCACGTAGCAAAGCAATAATTATCCTTTATTTTAGAAAACAGTTGTCTGCTATTCTCACTCTTATTTCACTTGCTGATATCAGAGCTTTTGCCCCCCCAGGTCTGCAGTCATGACTGGGGACGTGCTTCCTTTGGTCTTGGTCACCCTGGTCCTGTCCTGCTCATGCGTGGAAGGTAAGCTTCTCTCTCCTCGGCGCCCATTTTTATACTCGCCAAAGGCACAGCTTTTCACAGAAGATGTCAAGGGCAGATCCACCAAATGGAGGAGAGGTTTGTGCTCTTCTAATGGTTCTAGTTCTGATTCAGCTCAGCTCCAGCCCACTTCTTCTGCACATGGACAGAGCTGCCTCAGACACATCAGTCTCTGGCTACCACCAAACAAGACAACAGTAAAGCACATTGAATTCAATGGGTGCAGCCTGGTTTTCTCTCTTGTTCTTTCTTTCTCTTGCTGACATACAGATAATCTCTCAGCCTTTGCACCTCTCCCTGTCTCTTGTCTTTAATGTGCGCTTTTTCTATTCCTTCCCTCCCCCGTCGGTTATCTCTTCCCTTATCAGTCGTCTGTCATCACTGTGTGCATGCACGTCAGTTTAAACTCCAAATAAGGCAATAAATTATTTTGTACATAAACAAAATAGATATTAATAAAATTATTGGGCACAACTCAGACTTAACCCCCTCCCATGTTAATAATAGACCAGTAAACGTTCATAAGGACGTATGAATCTGAAAATGGGTGAAAATCTGAACGTGTATATTGCAGACTTGCAGAGGAAGAGTTCTCACTCCTTCCCCTCTCTTTGTTTACAGATGAGGGCGGCGTGAAACACTATGCGTGTGTTTGTCACGGATCATCTTGCAGCAGTGGGGAGCCGTGTTATGGTCAGCAGTGCTTCAGCTCCCTCTCTGTGCTGAACGGGACATCAGTCCTGCAGAAGGGCTGCGCTCCGGACAATGGAGACGTATCCGTACGCTGCACGGCCTCGCCAACTCCAGAGCTGGTGGTGGAGTGCTGCCATGGCGATTTGTGTAACATGAACGTCTTCTTGCAGTTACCAGTGAGGGGTGAGCTGGTTTCATTCAAAACAACATAACACGGAGTGGCCACCATGTTGCCTGAAACCCTACAGCCATCATTTCTGTTGAAAATAATGTTACAAATGTCCACATTACCTTTTTATTTTGTGCTGTTACTGTTTTACTGTTGTTTCTTTTGACAATTGACATATTTGCAGGATCAACGACAATGAAAGTTCCAAAATGTCCTGCATTCACTGAAAATTAGCGTTATGTTAATGAGCGACCAAGCAGTAAAGGAAGATATTCTTGGGTTTACGATTTCTCAGATACCGTTCCAACAGTGTTATCGTTCTGCCAGCAGTGTTCCAGTACAGACTTAATTCAATATGTTGAAAATAAGTACTCCATACACATCTTCCGTCAAAACCACTTCATCATCGTGCCAAGAACGACATATTCTCAACTGTTAGTAATCGGAGTGAATGCTATTTAATTAAATGTTATTGCTCTAATGGATTTTCCTGCGTCTCACATTCCTTTTATCAGATGGAGAGCCATCTTCTGGCAGACCGACTCTGAGAGAGCAAGAGTGTGTTTGTGAGGGTGGTGTGTGCGAGCGCCATGCCCGCTGCACAGGCCAGCAATGTTTCTCCTCCATGAAGATGATCGAGGGGGTCGCCGTCCAACAGAAGGGCTGCCTGAGGGACGACGAGGAGGGCCGGGCCACCTGTGCCATGCCGCCCTCATCAGGCCACGTTGTCAAGTGCTGCCAGGGCCATCTGTGTAACATGAACGTCACTGTGCAAGCTGCAGGGAAAGGTGATTTCTCTTTTACTTTTATACATTTCCTTACGCAGTCCTCTCAGCAATGGTCAAACGGCCGGCCAACATGATAAACCTTTGCATGTTAGTGTTTTGCTGGAATTTGCTTGTTGCAAGATCACATTAATGTGACAAATCATGGCATTATTTTTCCTGTAAATTTACTGTAATCTCTTCTCGCTCTTTGTTTTACAGAGGGGGAAGTTAAGTCCCTGGTCAGAGAGGAGCACGAGTGTGTGTGTGAGGGAAGCTCGTGTGTCACAGGGGACCGCTGCATGGGCCACCAGTGTTTCTCATCCGTGACAGTGAATGCGGGCTCCCAGGTGTACCAGAAAGGCTGCTTTAAGGTCTACGAACAGAGCACGTTGACCTGCAAGACCCCACCCTCTAGAGACCAGATCGTGGAGTGCTGCCACGGGCACCTGTGTAATATGAACAGCACCGTGGAGCTACCTGTCCAAGGTACTGTACTCTACCCAGGATGCTTTGCAGCTTCATTTTATGTCAGTTTTCTGCAGGAGTTCCATTGTGAAGGGGGTGCTGAGGAGATGCTCAGCTCTTGCAGGTTTTGAACAGTCAATGTCCAACCTTGGCACAATTTTCTGCTGACCCCTGTCGGCCGTGAAATGGTCTGTTCAGGATAGGGTCCTGTAGTCATGTGTGACGCGTAGGTGTCTTCACACACTCCTGGGACCTCATGCAGCAGAGGATACAAGAGGGGCGTTCTGAAAGTTAGTCAGTCATGGTCTGCTTCCGCTCCGTCCTGTCACAGCTGATTTAGGAGAGACCGGAGGGTGAAGCCTGAAATGAACCTGAACCTGAAGCAGGAATCTCCAGACAGCACTCCTTGTTTTATCTTTTATCTGCTATATCTGTCAAGCCGTCAGTTTCTTCAGTTTACAAAGAAAATACAATCTACCTCAAAGATAACTTTTTAACATCCTTTTGATTGTTAATATATTGTAACATCTTAAGTAACGTCAGCTAAGTTCACTGTAAAAAGTAAATTAAATTGACTCTAACTAACTTCAGTCACTGCATTAACTTGTTGCTTGAATCTAAATCACCCCCTTCTAGCTGTGAGTTTGGTTCAGTCCTGCTGAGCTCTCAGAATGTGTTGCTAGTTATGCATTTTTGGGAGAAAGAGTTCAGTATGTGAGGGGAGAAAAGGGGAGCATTGTCTGTGCTGCAAGCAGAGCAGTGCAGTCTTTCCCTTGGAATGTTTGGAAAGTGTTGGTGTGTGTGCTTGTCTGTCTGTCTGTCTGTGTCTGTCTGTCTATGTGTGTGTGCGTGTGTGGTGGTCAGTTCCTCAGGCTGAGCTGTGCTGCCTTCCACCGTATGTTTATGTGAATACTGGTACACATGTGTGTTCTGTCTCTTTTAACTGGCTTTACTGTCGGTTCTCAACATGTGTGGTCCTCTCAAAGCAGTGCCTCCGAGGACAGGATCTACCTCCTGCATACCTAATTATGATTTCCTCCTCTTGAATAATGGCTAAGTTGCAATGCAGGCTGTGGTTTTGTTCTTCAGACTACACTTAAGACCTCAGTGCACTTCAAACAGGGCCAGGCAAAGGAACGAAAGAACGCCACCAGTGAACTCATCCCTTAATGCCACTCCATACCAGTGGAGGGCGATTAATGGTCAGGGCAGTGGTAGTAGTGGAGTGATCAACAAAATAAGGCAAAGAAAGAGATGATGATCAGACTTGGAAGGGTGGAGAGGAATTTTCTCTGCTGATTTGTTGGATTCAGTGGTGGAAAAGACAAAGGTTCACATCTTGGTTTGTGCACATAGAGCCTCCTGGATCACAGTGTCTCCAGTCTGACGCCTGGCATTCTCCTGACCGATGAGAAACTTTTAATACACTGCTGCACACCACGAATGCTGCAACGTAGTAATCTATTGTTTGACAAGTTGAAAACCGGCCAAGCTTGATTTTGATGGTAGCTCAGATTAATTCACCGTTCAACTCGGTCTTTTGTCACAGCTGGCGAGCTGCCCAACTACAGTGTGACCAGGCTGGTTGTCGTCATCGTGGCGCCCATCATCGTCCTCATCGTCCTCTCTGCTGTCGCCATCCTCGTCTTCAGACACATCCACCGTAACCAAATGGAGAGACTAACGTCACGGGATGCCGAGTACGGAACTATCGACGGACTCATAGCTTCCAATGTGGGGGAGAGCACGCTGGCGGTGAGTTGAAAAGGTTAAAGGTTGTGACGGATGGGCAGAAATAATATCTTACATAACTTTCACGTGTAGGCTACAAGATGTCCACTGAAGGGAAGTGTGTTGAATTTGCCAGGAGGATGCAAACAACAAAAAGGAAATAATAAATAATTCTGCCGTGTTTGTAATCCTGTGAAAGATTTTATGTATTTACAAAAATTAAACCAGTGAAGGAAAGAAAGACAAAAATCCAGCTAACATAGATGTATGCAATACATATAATAAACATGTAAATATTCAGTTCCTGGGGGGGGGGTTTCCAAAATAACAACACATGCTCCATTTGTGTATGATGTCATTTGGAAGAATCCACATTCTAACAAGTCTGCTGATTTATCACCATGTCACAGGGATCCTCCCCGCAAAATGCAAAGTATTGCAGATTGTTTTGTTTTCTCTTCGTCCCTTCTTCACTCAACCATGAATGGTGACTTTTCTTGGTTTCTGTTTTGAATACCACTAAACTGATCCAGAGTTTAGGTGGAGTCCTGCGGTTTGTCTCAAGCCAGGCACATTCATTGGCTCCCGCACTGTATAATCAAGCTGAGCACAAACTGCACACGATCTGCTCGGCGCCCTAAAAATATCTTTGTGATTGTGTATTCTTGTGAAGGTTTGTACACTTTAAAAAACAGTGTTACTTTGGTGTGTGTGTGTGTAACCAGAGCATGGGGTTTTGAGCCCTCCATGGATCCTCGAGTTGAGCATAATTTTGGCTCGTGATCCTGCTCAGTGTCATCAGTATGCTTGACAAAACTCCTCCAAAATATATCCTAAATTGAGTTAGTACTTTCTTTTTTGGAAACATTTGAAACTCAGAAACAAAATAATTGTTTAAAATTCGACTGTGTGTTCTATGTAATAGAATGATGGTGGATTTGCTGATTTTTGGATCTGTTTCATGCTAAACCCTCACTTTTTTTGGGGTATAATTAAAAAGTATTCAGCAGCTCTGCAAGAAAGTTTATTAGGAACGGAGACGCTGAAAAGCCTATTGGACAGAAACAGATGTGCCTGTCTCCCCATAGCTTTCAGCCCAGATGTTAGCTCTGATATTGTTTTGATTGTGTTCTGCTGCTGGCCCTGATAAACCGTCCCAACAAATCCTTCCATAACAAACACGGGGATCTAAACTGTCTGCAGAAAACCCCTTTTTCTTTTTAAGGCCTCTGTCTTGTTTTCATTCCAAATTCTGTCAGGCAGCTGTTTCATTATACATCTGTTTATTTGTGCCATCCCCTTTTCTTGTTTTCATACCTCCCACTACCATCTTTAAACAATTTTCCCTGCATGGCCTGACAGTCTTGCTGTGCACTGCCCCCTTGTGTCAGCCACGGGGTACTGCATGTCTTGGAGCGGGGATAAAAATAAAAGGCTTTGCTTCACTGCGCCTGTTTTGGAGTCTGGCCCTTGGATTATAAAAGAAAAAAAAAAGAGAATCTCCAGCCCCCACACCAGTCACAGGCGAGGGGGTGGCACTGCTGTTGTTTACTCAGCAGGGGGCACTCTGCTCCTCCAACACACACGTAGACATCCTGGCACTGTGAACATTTTACACAGCTTGTCCCCCCTTCATCCCTTGTGGGTGCGACATCAAAGGCAGCCTGCTTGTGTTTGCGTCCATCTGAGTCCCAGATGCTCTTAATTTCATCATTTTTAAAGCCACAGAGACAAAAGTCCTTTGACTGAGTCAACATGTAAATATTCATGTCCTTCTTACGCTTTGTGCTTTTCCCGTTTCCCAGGATCTGCTGGACCATTCCTGTACTTCAGGAAGCGGGTCAGGACTCCCATTCCTCGTTCAGAGGACTGTTGCCAGACAAATCACGCTCAATGAGTGCGTGGGTAAGTTTTCTGTTTTTGATTACGACGCTGATTAATCAACCTGGAGCTCCCAATACTTGTCCTCCAAGTGACTCATCTACAAGAATCTCAATATTGCAAAACAGGCCTGTAATGTGAGGACGATCTGAAATTTAATAAGACAAAGTGCAAAATTTCACCAAGTCCCCAAAGACACTTTTGCACAACTTATAAATTGCCATAGTTTTCCGGTGGTTACTCTCTACCCCGTTACACCATTTGTATTGCAGTATTTTGCTATTTATTTCCATGTCAGGGTCACCACTCGATGTTTTTGAATGAACCCCTGTGTTACCATATATATATATATTTCAACAGTCATACACTGAATTTCCAGTATTTGTTATAATTGAGACTGGAGATCTGCCAGAGTCAACTATGTTCTATAGTTTGTATAGCTCGTGGGACACAATGCACCAGAAGGTATAAAAAACAAGCAGCATATTGTATAACATCCTGAAAAAAAAACCTTAGAAATAAAGTAGGTACATTCAGATATCACCTGTCTTAGAAATAATCCCAAAAAGCCCAAGAATACATCCAAAGAAACATCCATCTGAACAAATAACAGGAATATGGAAACATATCGGGCGTCACCTGTCAAATAATACAACCAGAAATATCACATATCATAATAAAAGCACACCTTTAAGCTTAAAACCTGTCAATAAATTCTCAGCAGGGTGAAATATGATGTAAAAAAAACTGTCAAAACCTTTTGAATACAACCATAAGCACATCGCACCATTTTTTTAAGGAGCCGTTAGCTGGCAAAAGCTACTCAACTGCCAGAATGTTCAAACAAATCAAAGTTCATATTTCTGCAGCAATGGAAGAAAGCACCTCTGCTTTGCAGTAGAAATATGGAGCTTCCACATACATGTAGAGCTCAATCGATACAAACCAATGTTGGTAACGTCAGTCAATACATTGACACCAATCTGAGTGGAATATTTCTGTGTTCATAATCTTTTTTTATTGAATTTCTGTATCTGATCGTTACATTTATCGAATGACTTTACTGTATGCTGTTTTGTGCTAAAACCTTTGCAGCAAAATGAGTCACTCCTCTTAGGCACCGTGACGTTAGCAGGAACATGCTGAGCTGTCATTTATCCCATGTTTGTGCTCAATAGGTAAGGGCCGATACGGCGAAGTGTGGAGAGGTCAGTGGCAGGGGGAGAGCGTGGCTGTGAAAATCTTTTCCTCCCGAGACGAGAAGTCCTGGTTCAGAGAGACGGAGATCTACAACACCGTCCTGCTGAGGCACGAGAACATCTTGGGTACGTGGCACATTTCACCACACCACGCTGGAAAAAGTACCACGAACGTCACATTGTCCTCTCAGCACACAGGCCCATTTGTACACACACACACACACACACACACACACGCGCGTTCTCAAGTCCACAGGCTTTGTACGTCGTGCAAAATGATTTTCATGAGCATCATAAGCTCTGATTAGAATTTATAGGGCGTAGCATCTCCTTAATAGAATATAGATTTCATTTAACTGAGTGTTAAATTTTAAAGCGTACAGTACAGGCTGAGGGGGAACAGCCTAAAGCTACACAAAGTAACATTTTTGTAGAACTTGCTGAAATCCTCACTGCAGCCCTGATTGGTATCCAGAAATTGAATGAAAAATATGTTGACCCTGAATGCCTCCTGCTGATTGAAGGAAACAGATTTGGCAGGACTTGAAGAAAAAAGATTACATAATCCATCGTTGTCATAATTCATTAAAAATTGCATTTTTTCCCTCTCAAATCAGGCTTCATAGCATCAGACATGACCTCAAGGAATTCGAGCACTCAGCTGTGGCTCATCACTCACTTTCACGAGATGGGCTCCCTCTATGACTACCTTCAGCTCAGCACACTAGACGCTTCCAGCTGTCTGCGCATGGCGCTGTCTATCGCGAGTGGGCTGGCACACCTACACGTCGAGATCTTCGGCACGCAGGGCAAACCCGCCATCGCTCACCGAGACCTCAAGAGCAAAAATGTCCTGGTTAAGAAGAACGGACAGTGCTGCATCGCCGACCTTGGTGAGAATACGTGCACATTAGTGTGACCGTGCGGTCGTTTCCTGTCATTAGTGGACTTGGGTTCTGCTTTTCGGATGTTGATGGGATGTTCTGTTTTTCATGGCCATTGTGTCCTAAACGTCCCCGCTGAAGTAATTCGCTAAATCCATATTTTATTATTCCCCGTTGCCTGATTTGTTGTTAATTTAGAGGAGCCACTAACCACTAACTATTGCACCACCAGCCTTTAACCAAAAAATGCATTAGGAAGCACTCAGACTTCATCCAGTATAGCGAGCTACCATTTGGTTAAATACGACCTAATTCAGGTAGCAGCCCTAACCTGGCTGCAGGCTGATCTGTTTACGGGTTGTATTAAATTTGTTCTAGGTGACGCATTTTCCCTGACAAACAGAGCGACTGTTGTTTTTTTTCCTCCCCTCAAGAGAATTGTGCTTATTATCGGAACATCCTGTGTGAGGGGAATAGGATTGTTTACCGCGGATAAGCCGTGTGTCAGCACTCAAACCAACCAGGCGATGGAATTGACCCGCTGTCTTTTGCTCTGCTGCTTACTTGCCACAGGAAACTTAAAGTGTCCTGTTTTCATTCCAGGTCTGGCTGTCATGCATTTCCAAGACACCAACGAGTTAGACGTGGGGAATAACCCTAAAGTGGGCACAAAGCGCTACATGGCCCCCGAGGTGCTTGACGACACCATCCAGATGGACTGCTTTGAGTCCTACAAGAGGGTGGACATATGGGCCCTGGGCCTCGTCCTGTGGGAGATCGCAAGGAGGACAGTCAGCAATGGTCAGTATGTTGGAAACAACAGATTCCCATAGTCCCGTGTTAGACGCGTCCTTTGATCCCATCCGCCCGGCCATCTGGCGGCATTGCACATCAATTTAATATATCGACACTACGCACGATCGCCGTGTTGCCAGTTTCTGAGAGATGAAAGTGCCCTTGGTTCTTTTTTTTTTGCGCTATTTTAGAAGGGTAAACTCATGATTCATCACGGATGGCATAACTAAAACTAAACCTCCTGCTAAACTATTCCAATTGTGCTGAGATGTGTAAAATTGAATTTAAGTCCTTTGATAATGTCAGATTGTGTGATGAATATCTTATGAATCGTAGTGCTCATTGTGACATTTCGGCCTGGACTTTTTTTGGCACTCCGACTTTGGTTGCGAAGCTGCTAGATTGATATTTTGTCCGGGCATGCCTCATACTGCAATCCAACGCCACCAGATTTGGAATCACGACCAGAAGATTTCATCACAACTCTCTCGCAGCTGTTAACTTTAGACTCTGACTTTAAAGGCTTCCTGTCACTGATGAGTAGAGCTCCCTGTGATAGACAAACCCACAGACGCTGCTTTGTTTTGTCACGGTTAAAAGGGTTTATCACTTGAAGTGGAACTTGGATATCACCGACAGTTTAAGGAGGAAGCAGCCATGTCCTGACACATCGGATTGTTAAGATCTGTGAATTCTACTTGAGGCATTGCTCACTGCTAACTCTAAAGTCTGTGATTGTCACGACCCTGCTGTACATGTAGGCATTGTAGAAGACTACAAGCCGCCGTTTCACGACGTGGTCCCAAGCGATCCCAGTTTTGAGGATATGAAGAAAGTCGTGTGTGTGGACCAGCAGCGACCCAACATCCCAAACAGATGGTTCTCAGACCCGGTGAGTCAAAAGACGCCAGGAGTAGCCTCATTATAACCTAAATGTACACAAATCTAGATGACAGCATGCCTGTGACATTTTGAAATATACTGGTGCTTCTGGTAATATTCAATATTCTACTGCTGACACGTTATTTTTCCTCCTTTTCATTTCTAGACTCTGACCTCCATGGCGAAACTTATGAAGGAGTGCTGGTACCAGAATCCATCTGCCAGATTAACAGCGTTGCGCATTAAAAAGACTCTCACAAAAATCGACAACTCTCTGGACAAAATCAAAACGGACATTTGAGCCTTTTTTTCTTTGTCAGGACGGGCGGACGTACTAAAGGCCTTTGAAGATATTCAGGGAGGACCATGCAGAGAAATCTCAGAAGACTAGAGATTGATGGACTCGGTGCCCTTATAGTGGCACATTGTATTTATTTTAAAACTCGACGGGACACATTTTGGCATCCAAAGATGGCTTACGGGGCATTTCTCAGACTGCCAATGGTCTTGGATAATAGGAAACTATATTCATTTTATGACAAAGGATCCGGACTGCTAGCAATGTTCTTCAAGGAAGAAACTGTTACCTGGGCATTTCAGTAGGCTTGCTTTTGTTAGAACAGCAGATTATGTTACATTTACGCACATATTTTTTTTTTTTTAGTTTTGGAAAACGTCAACGTACTTTTTTTAAGTTATAGCTTCCGTTGCACTGCATTCATTTGCTTTGCGGTGGAGGCTTTTGGAAAAGACGTCACCCAGTTTACCGTGCGTACGTTTTTCAATGGTGATCAGAGCATGGCGTGCCGTCTTTTACCGTTTACAATACTGTCAGAACAACTTTTGTGGAATTTCATCATCGGTCATGATATTTAGATGTACATCTGCAGTTATCGGTACTCATCTTTTCCTTAGGTGTTCATTTACTAAATGTACTCTGTTTGTATACTATCACCAGGTTTTTTTTACATAGACTTAAGTACTTGTTCTGTTTTGTTTCTGCAGCTTTACACAGACGAACGCTTAAAGAACAAATAAAATATCTGCTAGATGATGCTGAAATCCAACGGCAGAAGCTGAGCCTGTAAAGCCTGTAAACTGTCTTAACGCGTGCATTGTTGTCTTAATGCGTGCATTGTCGAATAATTGAAGTCAAACTTCAGCCTTTTTTTATTTCTTTAATATTTTATATCAATTAGTGATTTCTATTAATTAAATAGAAAAACGTGTAATTTATCTGCCTCATTTTGTCCTGATGCTGTATCAAGTGATTTCTTTATTTATTTTAATTTCTATTGCCATCTTTGCTCATTTTAACATTGTTCTTCCAAGACAGCATTAATACAGTCGTCACTAATGCTGAATCTGTTTATTATTCAGTGCTACAGAAACCAATAACAGCTTATTTGGTGGTGATTTTATCACTGGGCTGTAACGTGGTGGTGTGGTTTCCAGTCCAGTCACTTCCGGCTCATCTCCATTCTCTGGAAGCTCAAATCTCACAGGAAGCTGCGGTTTTTAACCGTAGGTGTAACCCTGATTACATGAAGCGCAAAAATACAGCAGGCAAAACCCAAATGATGCAAGTCAGGACGAACTTTGGTGCAATTTACCTGAACACAGTGCACTCTGTGTACGTGTGATGACCATCAATCTCCTTACTGTGAGATGCTTGACATCTGCAGCGATAATGCCACAAATTAATAGTATTCATTTGGAAATGTCAGAGGTTCGGGCCTTTGACATTTCCCCAGCTGGCTGTAAACTGAAACTGCCTGTATAGCAGATGTCTTGGCAGATGTCAAACAAACTGTGTGACACCGGCTCATGATGCAGAATGATTAATATGCTGGAACAGACCTAGGCCACGTGACACAAACACAACGAGGGAACTCTGCTGTCTGAATGTGCTCATACAGCCACTTTCATGTGTTAACAGCTGGCTGCCTCGATTTAGAATCTCTTCCTCCTATTCAGTGTCATTCGATGCGGTCTCCACTCCGGCCACAGAGGTGACGCCACTGATTTTTTAGATCCCACCTGTTTCATGTGTTATTTTACTGAGAGCCATCTCCCTAACTCCTGTGTTGGATGAATGACACCCCACAGTGGTCCTCAAACTATTTTCAACAAAGCACCACGGAAAAACCTCACGTGATCAGTTGCTGTGCCACAACAAGAAAAAAGTGAAAATCCTCTATTGAGAATGCATGAAGGTGAAGAAGTGAAACTTTTTCACAATAAGACCAAATGAAAATGTCTATTCTGTGCCACATGGTGATAGCATCTTTTAGTTTAATATGTTTGGATTGTAAACAGAAATTTCCTGTAATCTCAAATACCACCAGGGGGCGCTCAGACTCCCTTGCACCAGTGGAGACCCTCCTGAATGAGATGATGAATAAACAGGAACAGTGATCAGTGCATAATAATACAGTCTCTTACATTTGGCCAACATCTGCTGCACAAATACAATGGAAATGACAGTTTGTCACATTCACTGTAGTAATGTTTGAAAGAGAAAAAGGGACCAAAAAGGGTTAAAAAAAAAATGCCATGTCCAACTGGGTAAACAGTCCCCTCAACTTTTCTCTTTCTATCAAACGTGATCTCTTTGAAGTTACCAGTGTCGATCACGTGATCTCACATTCCTGTGTTTATTGGGCCCTCTCGAAGATCTCATCTTTGTACATTGTATCCTCTGACTATCAAAGGTGGTTTTTATAGAATCCATAAAAGAGTCAAAGTTCATCCGCCGAGTTCCATCAACAACTTTCTTCTCACCGCTGTGCTGTTTCCTGTTACAGAATAGATGGGCAACCTTGGCTTTGTTATGAATGCCTTTGCAAATTCCTTTTTCTGCAATTTTTTCTGTGCAGTAAGTAGTCCTTGGGATTAAGGTCCTTTCATTCTTTTCCTCTCCCGAGTGAAGTTAGACGCTGTCGTTACCATGGAGCCTGAGCAGCAGAAACCATTTGGTCACCCGTTGCCTGCTGTACAGGTGAGCAAACATGCAGAGCTCTGTGCTTGATGCTGGGTTTGATTCCTGTACATTAAGGCAAACGGCCTGGATTATTTAAGGGATTTTGGATAATTTAATAGGTGTTTTCATATTAGTGAAATCCATTACAGAAACCCTTACTATTTAAATTTCTCTTTACTCTAGAGGTGTTGTTTATATTTCATACTGTTTTTCCCAGTATCTTCAAGTATTTGGCTTTTTTGGTAAGTTTGAGCTTTTCAATTGAATTTGAATAAAGATGGAACAAAACGTAGGTGGCCACCTCAGAGATTAAGAGGTTAATAAATCTCTCCCCCAACACCTCAATTTGTCTTACTTAGTGCTCAGATCAAGGCCACGTCAGAGTAAATTTGTTTATCGGAGAACCATGTTCACCATTATAGACAATACACGAGCTGAGGGTCAAAAGGTCAATGTACAGCAGTTAATCATCAATTAAAACTACTCACCATCGATGACGATCATCGATCATTTTTCAGTCCTAATAGACTGTTAATCTGTGTCTAAAAATTCTAAAATTCGTTCATTTTCTGCTTTGATGGGCTACTTAGTAATAAATTAATGAAAGTATGTAAATATGTATATAATACAAGTCATTCAATGCATTTCATAATGTTTTTTTTAGATTCTTATTCAACTAGATGGTGCAAATGATTGCATTTCTAGTGCTAATCGGTCTCCAATCACCTCATCTATGTGTATAGATTAAGAATTAACCACATTAAATCCTTTTAGGATGCATTTAAATGCAGTCTTTATGTCCACTATTAGTTCTGACATCTCAAAGGAAGTCTGACTGAGAAAGTGTTTACCAAAAAAAATCCAAACCCCAAGCAGTGCATGCTGGGAAACATGCTGCCTAGGGACTGCAGGTGAGGAGCGTTTTCTCTCTGCCTGTCCACTGAAAAAACAACAACAAAAACAACTAAAGATTTGTTGTTGTTTTTGTTGTGGTCGTTTTTTATAGATTTGTTGTGTTTTTTGTTGTTGTTTTTTTCCATAAACTAAACAACAACTAAAAGAGATTTGTTCTAATCTAAATGAATGAATGAATGAATGTGAGTGAGTGAGAGCAGCAGCAGCAGTGAGATGTTGTCCATCACACTCCGTGTCCCTGTGTCTCGGTCCCATTAATCTGTGCACCGTTAATCCTCTTTAAATCAACAGAGGCG
>OMNV01008011.1:0-22152 GCA_900303265.1 Brotula barbata | reverse complement strand
TCACAAATATTATTATAAACAATATTCACAATTGTCAATTTTTTTTTCATATTTTCTTATGTTATTGTCAGTTATTATTAGGTTATGAATGTGAAAAGTGGGGAGGAGAAAATGGAGAAAATGTCAGTTTCATCTCTCCTTGCCTCCATTTCCTTCTCTCATCATCAAGTCACGGTTTCCAACACTCAGTGGCCTTTGTTGTTACATTATATTATGGACTAATCTCTAAGGATGCTACACACACACACACACACACACACACATATACTTGCACAGTAGCAGAAGTGGACAGATGTTGAGCATTTGTACCGCAGTCTGCCTGTTTCAGTTTTATCTGGCTTTTAAGTTCAAGAGTGCAAGAGAGAGAGAGCGACAGATAGACAGACAGATAAGTACATAAGACAGATAAGTAGACAGAGAGCACAGAGATCGACATAGAGAGAGACAGAGACGGACAGACAGACAGCTGCACAGAAAGACAAACAGAGATGGACCGGAAAAGAGATAAACACACACACACACACACACACACAGAGTGAGAGAGAAATACAAACAAGTAGAGATATGGGAGAGAGAGAGAGACAGACACACACAGATGATGGCAGAGAGAGGCATCCATCCATCCAGAGAGAGAGACAGAGAGACATGGCGCTTGTGAGAGACTAAAAAACGGAGACGCGCTGAAGCCGTTTGAAGTAGATAAATGTATTCATCACATCACACTTCAAAGCACTCAGACGTGAATGCTCAAGTGTTGTGATGGTATTATTACCAGATCCTTCACAAAGGCCCTGGACGGACAGACAGGCAGACAGACAGGCAGGCAGGCAGGCAGACAAGCAGACTGCCCTGTGCGCTGTGAAGCCAAACAAAAACGGCTCAACAACGCCTCTCTGTGGCACATTGTGGAACTACAACCTGCAGCCTCCCTTCATCAAGTGAAATTAGTTGCAGCCTCCAACCAGCTGCCATGTTTCTGTCACGATGGGCCGTGCCAGAATTGCCACCAAACACTGGAACTCTAAATACCGTAAGAGGCTGAGTATTATTCCGACCCGTTACACACGTACAGTTTGTGATTCTCTTATTAACCTTGATATCCTTTCACTTTTCAAGCCATAATGTGCACATCATGCCATTATTCCAACCCTGGCTCAATCTATGGTTTCCTTAATTTCAAACTTATCCACTCTCGTTTACTTCACTTGATAATCTGCACCGACCCTCTGGAAACCACGGCTGTCTGATCCTTCTGCCGCAGCGCTCCCAGACTCTGGAATGTTCCATCTGACGTTCTCAAGCATGCACCTGGCCTTGTTTGTTTTAAACTCCGAGGTAGCCAGCGACGAGTCCGACTATATCAAGTTTTTACTCTAAATGCGAGTTGGTGATGAGATGGCACAGACACATCCTCAGGATGCCAAGAGACGGGCGTCCTCAGGGTGTCCTGAGATGAACTCCAAGGCAGCGGAGAAGGCCAAAGAAAACCTGGAGCAGCAGTGCCCCAGCTGAGTGTGTGGAGATGGAACTCTCATGGGATGAAGCACAGTAACAAAGTATGATTGAGGTCTTATGTACTTGCCGGCCTGGATTCAGAGGATTAAGTACGTATGCTGTCTCACTCTGTCCTTCTCCAGCTGTAGTACATTGCATTGAATCACACTTTACCCATAATGTTAAACTGTGGACGTAGGAGTTTGGGAGACATTTTCTTGTGCCTCCATGCGGCCCAGCTTGAGGGTGTTGGCTTGAATCTTCACCTCTGTGGGTCAAATAAGTGCCGAAACTCTCCTGCCTCCGTGACAGCGGATTGCACTTGTCTCTGCCCGGTCATATTCACAGGAGGTCAGACTGAGGTCCAACCCTCCTGCGTCTCGCCTCCTCACTTTAGCCGCTGAGCTTTTGTGCCCGGGGGTTATCTTGCATTACATCAGATTCTTCAACCAAAAGGCCACACATTGACCGGAGTGAACCATTACTATTCAGAGGATTGATTTTCTTTTTCCCTTTAATCGCAAAGTACCTTGACCTAGAATGGACCGAGAAGTATGTGGGACTTATAAATATCGTGTAACTCTGTGTCTGGATTATTGCATAAATCCTGGTAGAGCCACGGTGGGAAGAAGACCTCCCATGAATCAGCGGTGATTTATGTACCTTTATGTGACCAGGAAGTCCCACTGAGATCAAAATCTTATCCTGCATTGTATATCTTTGATCCCCCTGAAAGGCCTGGAGAACTGGATCAGTACCAGGCTGTGTTCACACTTCACACGGAATATGGCCCAGATCTGATTTCCTTACCTTTATGTGACATGAATCAGATTTTTATCCAGCCAGTGTGTCAGATAAAATCTCTTAGATTTGATGATTTGATCTACCTTACGTTGGCATTTGGTGAGACACTTCGATTCTGTCCATTTGTTTATGTGCACATTCGGGGCTGCAAATAATAGTAAACAGTTTAATCACCTTCAAAATTATTCAAATTATGTTGAAATTCCTTAAACACTAAACCCTTGTATATTATCTGTAATGCAGCTGGGTAGATTTACTGTTTTTTTATTTATTTTTATGCTAACGAAAAAAAAAAAAATATTACAAGATGGTAAGACAATATTGTGAGTTGATTTTTTGTGAATAATAAAATATGAGGGTATACTTAATGTTTTTTAGCTCTATATTTTTTTTTTGTCATAATACAATCCTCAAGCATTTTTCCTGTATTTCAGTACAGATCATTAAAATATATTTTCAGTAGATGGTTCCATGTCCGTGCCTTTTGTGTTAGTTTCCACGTGCCTTATACAACCACTAAGACGAGGCAAAAACTGAATGATCTTTGAGGCGTCATTGATAAATTGTTGCCTCATCGTCCAATTAGTGGGATAAATAATATCTAGATTAGTCGATTATCATAATAAATGGTTTGCGGCTCGAGTGCACATACAGGAAGGAAGGAAGGCGCCAGATACCTATGACAGATATGTGTCATTTTAAAAGATAAATATGAATAATTATGACAAAAAGACCCTGAACTGAACAAAATATCTTCTAATGTCAAACTAGCCAATGTTACTTGACTTAACATGCTGTGATTCTGATAAACATTGACTGGATCATGTGCAGGCCTACATTATTGATCTAATACTGCCACGTGCTGCACATATCGAATGCTGCTTTGATCCACGTGTGAATGTTTTACTAGCTGCATATTCAAATACTCTTAATTCGAAATAAATCCTTGAATCCAAATACTTGAAGCCTCCAAACTTTTAATTAAAAGCTTTGTACGAGAAACATACACGGAAAGCAACGACAGTAAAAGGTAACATGACACTGAATACATAATCTGTACAATAAGGGTTTGCAAAACATGCTGCAGAAGTTCAGATACATTACCATGTCATCATCATCATCATCACCGTCATCGTCATCATCAGTCTCCTCATCATTGCCTTCAATACAATTTACATAATTCATATTAGCATTAAAGGAGATAAAACTGCAGTCTTGACACATTTGAATCATCAGTCGGAGTTTGTCTTCGGATCAAACCCAGACTGGACTATTAAAAAATAGCATTCAAATTGAGAGCATCACATTATTATGCATATTTCAAAAAAGTATTAAAGTACAGTACAAAGGAAAACTATTCCTTAAACATCATTAATCACACATTTTAACAGATTCCTTCTCCCTTCCCCCCCACTAGTGCCACACCTAGCACTCAAAAGACATCACATATAAATGTAAAACAATTCAAAGTGATTTATTTCTTATAAAATCAAAAGAAGTAAAATCAAGAGCCCTATTTGGTTGAAAGATAGGCCACTAAATTGAGCTGTGCTAGCCCCATATAACAAAAATAACATTGCTATCAACTGTTGGAACGACAAAATAATCACCTAGCAGCCTAACAGCTCACACGTCTACCAACTGCAAGTCACTTCTATCCACCACTTAGAAAGTCATTAGCAGATGAAAAAAATTCCATTCCAAAAATTCAATATATCCATTTGGAGAAGAAACAATTGTCAAAATCATCAGTCTAGGATTTTGTTTTGTCAAATAAGTACTGCTGCCCTCTAAAAAGTACCATAACTTCTACGTGTGTGTGTGTGAGAAATTGTCTTGTCAGTGGAGCTGCTGAGTCTTCTTATAATGTATATATATCTCTTTTTGGAATACATCCTTCCATACGTAACTTATGAAGAGTATTGAAACAGCATTGACAATAACTAGAACCATCCAGTACATGACAGGAGAGGCGACATCTTCCTTTTTTCTTTTTTTTTTTTTTGCGTTAACAGATGGAGAATGCTCTGTGCACCATTTTATGAACAGGAGACGGTAAAAGTGGTACAGTCTGATATTGTTTGATGTACTATAAGCACTCTCAATTTCAAGTCATGGCAGATTTCAGAAAGTGTTGATTCTTACACGTGTATGACGAGAGCGGAGGAGAAAAGGAGGAAACGCGGGCTTGGAGTGCAGCTGGGCTTGAAAGGAGCTGTAAGGCAACACAAGTGGAGGACGTAAAATACTGGAGCACACAGGGACAGAAGACGAAGATGGAAGGTCTGGAAAGGCAGCACCAGAGGCAAGATTTGGGATTGGGGTTACAAAGGAGCAGTTTAGCTTGGGGTCAGTCAGTGAGCCGGATCCAGTGATTGGGTAGGCAGAGAATGTGAGCTTTACTACATGAACCATTTCTACTGAAACAAGCAGCACTTAAAATGCATTCATAAAGTACTATGAGACAAAAAGACGACAACATCTAAAGGAACAACGCAAGAAATTTACCACAATTCAAGGTAAACCTGCAGGCCTCTTTTTTTTACAAGCCAAAATTGTTGCCCGGGACAGATGGACTGTTGAACAGTTCATGGATCTGACCAACTACACCGCCGTTCGACGATACGTGTCAGTATTTGGTTGGTGGATATTGATAAATACAGATTTTGGACAAGTTGAGGGGCTGGACTGCACAAATCTGGCACACAGAGAAACCAGTTTAGAGTCTTGGTGGACGTTACAGAATTGAAGCGGGTGTGGGTTTGTAAAAACCGAGGCAAGCACGGAAAGACAGCAACAGCTTCAAAACGTCGTTTTGTCTATTGCAGCTTTAAGGATTGTGCTTGCACGTCTATGTGTATGCGTGTGCATTCGAGAGAGCAAGAGCAGAAGGCCTTGATAATTGACAAACCACAGAGAACAGGTTGGTTTTTGATGCAGTCAAGTGCATTGTGTTTACCTCGCTGTATTGATGCAATATATGTCAGTCCAGCTGTGTAAGTGCAAAAACACGTCGCCTCATTGATCATCAACGAGCTGGACATCAATTGACACAGTACAGGGCAGGAAATTGGCATAAATCCGAAGGCAGTCGAGGAGAGCCTTCGCAGCAGAGCCTGGATGAACCCGGTATTTGTTTCCTTCGCCGTGGCTAAACCGAAGGTGCTTCATAAAACATACGAGGGTTAGAGTTTCTTTTTTTTTGGACAAGCGTGTAAAGTGATTCTCCAGCAATTTGACCAAATATAATAACTTTCAGGGAAATGATATCCGAGTTAGGTCACTGATATTGCTTTTTATAAGGTGGAGCATCTTTGGTGGTATTTGGTGTTCACTTGGCACGGAGCCTTATTTATAGGAGAATGCGTTAAAACTGAGGGTGCAGATGTTTGTTGTGTGGTACTGGCTCCGCGTGAGAAGAGATCACCGAGTCGCTATCTGATCTATCTGTGTCGCTAGAGCCTCTTGTATCCAAAATGTGTTTATTAGCATCGCGTCGGTCACGCTGAAAGCAGCACACGCAAGTCCCGGGTACACTTACGGGGCCGGATTCATCAAACCTGGCAGTAAATTACATCAGAATCCTATTACCGGTGCGTTATCTGTGGCCATGTTGAAGGTCACGATGAGCCTGCTAATGAGGTAAATCATATTCAAGACCCTGTTTGGACGGAGAAATAAACAGTCGCCTAAGAGAGCCTCAAGTTACTGCGTGGTAGCGTGCGGTTTTCGGAGAGGAGGTAGGGGGGGAATAATAATAACGCACAGTTTGGTAGCATAACAGCAACAAGAGAAATGCTTTGGGGAAAAACCATTGCAAAAAGTGTCAATGTTGTCTCGAGTATAAAGCGAACACCTCGACTGCCAAAAGCGGAGGCAAGTCGAGCGATGAACCGTAAAGAAAAAAAGCACGGATACGCCGCAGGGAGTCCCAAAGCACTGGAGGCTTATGGGTAACACCGAGACTTACAGCTGAGGAAGAGGCACAATGCAAAGCGAAGAGGATAACGTGTGGATCGAGTGCAAATGAGGTGAAATGCACGGATTTCATAGACTCTGAAAAAGAGCCGCTATGTCATATTCATGAATGAGAGAACGCCGTTTGTCCTTAACGAGAGGTTAAATACTAAAACGTCCATCATTGCTCCGGAAATTTTTTCCCTGAAACGCGTGTATAGTTCATGGATTCCTTTTCTATAGTAACTTAGTGATGCCTTCTCACATCAGTTGGCAGCTGTTGTGATGCAGTTTGGACGTAGATTCCCTGAAAATCATTATATTTTTTTTTTGAACTTCACTTTGAATTTGCATGTCTGAGGCAACTGTAAGAAAACAAATACCTTTTCCATGCAGGCCTGCTTAGAGTCAGTGCTGTGCAAGTGGACAAAATATGGCAATTTAAATGACAGGAAGGGCATATTATCTGCCCTTTTTGAATTTATACACTTCTTTTTCAAAAAAATATGCTCTTTTTACAATTCAATGGCTGGGCGCTGAAAAGTCACATTACATTTCATTATTCAGTACACAAATACAGAAACACCTTTAAGGTAAAAGGTCGAAGTGGCAACACTGGTTAGATATTTTGTTTTATCAATAGCATTCAACTTCATATCATGTGACCTTTTACTGCGTGGGTAGGGAGGGGCCGTCGGAGGTGTTGCTCGGGGGAGGGGTGGAGCTCATTTCAGGGGCAGAGTTGGGGGAGGCGGGGCACGAGGCAGGAGACGGGAACTCTTTTATGGTGACAGTGACAAGGTTGGTGGTGACATCGGTGACCACCACATCCTTGCAACTTGGCCCCATTTCAGGGTGCCAGTCAGGGTCCCCCTCGGCAGGCACCCTTTGGGGGTCCCCCGCAGCAGAGCTGTGATCCCTGGGAGCAGCAGAGGAGGGGGTGATGGATGGGTGGCATTTGGGCTTGGATTGGGAGAGATTTCTTCTAGCCCCTTCTTTAGACAAATGATCTGCGGCAGGCTCGTCGTCTTCATCCTCCACGAAGGAAGAGGGGGATCCAGAGGGGGGTGTGGGAGCGGGGGAGGAGGGTCGGAAGGAGGTCGAGGACGCAGCGGGGTTTACATCTGAAGATGGGGCGAGGGCTGAAGGCTTGGCGGTCTGGCCCTTCTGGGTCTCTGTGTGATCTTTGTCAGGCGTGGACTGGAAGGACGCTAGGGGCTGGGGGCCCCCGCTGTGTGCTCTGGTGCTCAGTTGGGACTGTGATGCAGCTGGAGCAGCTGTGAGCGATTTACCATTGGAGCCACTGGCAGAGGAAGAGGATGGAGCTGACTTGTGCTGAGTGGAAGAGAGGTGGCTAATCCTTGCCCCTGCACTGGAGAAGGACCCGGGCTGAGTGTGAAAGGTCCCGGGGCCCCCGCACTGCAACCCAAATGGCTTCCCGTACATGGGGAATCCCAGCATCTTCAGAGGAGGCTGGAAAGGTTTGTAGGGGGCCTCACCTTTCTTCCCAATGATGCGGTTGCGGGAAGGAATGTTTTGACGACCTGATGTGATATTCCGATTGCCTGCAGCTGTGCCGCCCCTTCCCGGCTTGTCGATGACCTTCAGGTTGAGGATGATTCGACCCCTCTTGACTTCCCGCGGCTTCACTCTGCGGTTAAGGATTCTGACGGTCTCGGAGAAGGGGGAGACGTGTGGACGAGAGGGGATGCCGCCAGGGTTGGAAAAGGAGGACGCCATGGGGTCTGAACGGGGGAGAGGGCGTCTGGACATTCGGTGGCAACGATGAATGTCTTTCTTCAGCTTGTGGGTGGCCGCAAGGGAGTTGAGCTTGGGAGATGGTGCCACAGTGGAGGTTGAGGAGGAGGAAGAAGATGCAATGGGATGAGGAGAGGAGGAGGAGGAGGAGGAGGAGGCGGAAGCGGTGGCTCTGACGGGAGTGGCTGAAGCGGCGCGTGGTGTTTTCTGGCGGGGGATTGAAGCTCTGGTGCTGGTCTCTCCTTTCTGACTACGACCCTGAGGGAGATGACGAGGCAGAACGAGGGGATGTTAATAAACAAACCTCACTGAACTGAACTGCAAATTGGAAAATGTGTAATGGAAAGATCAGTGAATTGTGTGTACATGAATAATTTGATGCCCAAAGTTAATTCAATAGAGCAACATTTTGATCAGCAAGGTCTTTGTCAATATTGTTTATCAATTAGACATACAGTTCTTTTCAGATCATCTAAAAAAAAACTTGTATAACTACTGGTTTCAGACAAGCCAATCAGATCGCCTGTTCTTGAGGTTCAACTGTCAATCCAGTCCATCATAACATTCCGTCATTTCTATTGCATCATTTTTTTAACATACCTAAGATATGGCTGTATACTTTTAAGTTCATGCTACATACACCTATCCTACTTCTAACACTAAAATGTTGGACAATTCCTAAATGTATTCAATTCTTTCATAGTGTCCTGTATGTACGGTGTGTGTGTGTACAGTATGGTATGTGTTATAATAGTTTTTTTCCTGTATCTGTTTTCTTGCATTTTCATTCTGCTCGTTTGTGTCTTTTGTCACTATTTTTCCTGCCTACGCTTATGAGCTGCTGTGACGTGAAAATTTTCCCGATGTGGGAACAATAAAGTTCATCTCATCTCCTATGGCATCACACTTTGAAAACAGACATGGCAAACGTGACAAGTGGGAGATTTCGCAGTGAGGATGACATTTGGCTGTGCTTGGTAGGAAAGTTGCCAGAAAACCTCATTTCTTCCCAAATCAGGGTGTACATGTCTATCAAATAAAGTGGCCAAACAGTTGAAGTTCATTAAGGCCTAAAAAGGCCAATTGGATACAGACACACACACATTGAAGAGATGTTATGTGACCCAGTGCTGATTCCAATGACCTTGTTGCATAGTGCATCAAAAGGCAATTTTAGATGCGGTGGCTCATGCGCTTGCAGATACAAAAATGTCAAATACTTTACCTTTGTGACTAAGTTTTTGGGTTTTGGTCCCCGTTTCTTTGGCCCATGCATTTCCCTTTCACGTTCCCTGAAAAATAAATGAAAATGAAGACTTATCAACAGATCAGTTCACAAAATAAATAAGACATGAAAGCAAAGCGAGTGATTCAAAAGGAGAGACGAAAGCAGAGCAGTCTGACAATATGTGAAGCCACATAAGAGCGTTAGGCACGTATCAATTTCAGTTTACCGTTAACATCGCTCTGTAAGCGGCACAACACTTTCAATCAACTTGGCTGCAGACATGAAGGACTTCAGCTATGACTGAGCTTTCATCACAAAGCACACAATAGGAGGAAATGGAAAGAGAGGGTGTGAAAGTTAAAATCGGAAATGAGTACACGCACTGACGCAAGACATACGAGAGTTTAAGATATAGAGTGTCAAAATTACGTACAAGTGGAATGGAAAATGTACAAGTACAGAGCAACAAAAGTGTTGAGAATGCAGAATTCGCCACGTTTAACCAGCATGTAAACATAAAAAAAAAAGAATGGAAGTATGTCACGACCCAAGCCCCGGCATCTTCGCCTCGTCCTGTAGCCTTGAACCAATAAGTATTCAAGGTGGGCGTACCTGCCCACCACGGAATCTGCTTGTGTAACTGTGAAGTTCTTTCGCTCTAACAGTTTGTGGGTTAAGCGTCAATCTGCCTTTGTATTTCTTTCCCTGTTGCTTTTTCAAAAAATATATAGTTGTTTGTTATCTACATGCTGCTTTTGTTTTCATTTTCTACTATTTTTGTCCACTGTGTTATCAGTTTGAGATGTTCAAAGTACAAAAAAAAAACAAGAAGCACCTATTTTTACTTTTTTTTCCCCCGTAAATCTTTGGCCTTACTGGTGTAATAGCTGCTCAGTACTGGATTATGTCTCTTAGTAGACCGTCTGTAGTGTGTCAGAGCTGCGAGAAAGAAAAAAAAAAAGGCCTGCCCTGGAATCAATTTTGGCTATTCCACTGGGCCAAGCACTAATTCCTATGATTAACAGCATTTACTCACTTTTGCTCGAAGCCCAGTATGAGCCTGTCATCCAGAATGTTCTCCTCTGGCTCCCAGGTGCTGTGCCTGAGCAAAGACAAAAGCAAGGAAAACAGCATTTTATCCCCCCCATTCTTTTACACCACAGGATCTGCTCCAGATGTGACGTTTAATACAGAACAAAACAAATTTGCATTTCAGTCACTGTGTAAAGTCGCTCTTACTTCATTGCCCATCCTTTCCATTTTACAAGGTATTCCAGTCTACCCTGCAAGAAAAATAAACACGGTGGATTATCAATAGGAGCCCGTGTGCATGAAAACAGAAACAATTACATCATTTAGGGGCAAACTGCTACAGCCGCCATCTGGGGGCTCATAGCGTGGAAAAGAAAAAGTGTGAGGAAACTCTCTCCAGGAAGGACTTAGAGTGATATTACATAAACTCTCAGGCATTGGAATTACCTCCTGTCCCCACTCGATGACAGACTACCTATTATCTGGATACTATTACACATCTACATCTACTGAACTAGCCTACACGGACAGCTGAGAGACCAGATTTAGGATAGAGTCCAGGCTACCCTACATGCTTTGTTTACACGAACGCTCGCTTTCATTCACGGCGTGGAGGCTGAACGGAAAATCAAAATAAGCCTCTGCGTGAGTTTGTGTGTGGAATTTTAGGATCGTCGTCACAATCCGACATTAGAATCTCGTAATTGATGCAGCCTGCATAAAAAAATTGAGGGACGATTGATATTCAACTTAATCTCAGATTTATCACATCATCCGATGACTTGCTGACACTGCAGTTTTTTTCCCATCCAAATCCATCAAATCTAATGGAAACTACAACTGTATAGTTATGATCTGCAACATCCGTGGCCAGCTTTCTCAGAAATATAATAGAGTATACAGTTACTTGACTACATCTGACCAAGGGGAGTCGCTCTGAAGTTGAGGCTGAGCTTTTCCCCGGGCCAGCTGAGGACACTGCAGACCTGCTGGTCAACTGTGTGTGTTCCCAGACACTCAGGCACCAAATTAACAGAGTATTTCTCCAAC
Source organism: Brotula barbata (assembly GCA_900303265.1). NCBI lineage: Eukaryota > Metazoa > Chordata > Actinopteri > Ophidiiformes > Ophidiidae > Brotula > Brotula barbata. The sequence continues at coordinate 10,829 of OMNV01008011.1, read as the reverse complement.
AAACTGCACTGATCGAACACTAAACACCACAAGGAAACCGATCACCTCCCACAGTTCATCGACTCTTTTGCCAGTCAGGAGTGGATGAGTGCAAACAATAGGTTGTTGTTATTTCGCAATCGTACAGAGGAGACCCATAACATCACACAGCATTTGAAGGGAGTGCAGTGTCAGCTCCTCTGCTGGCTGAAAATAAAGCCAGTGTCTTTAGCCTTAGCTTCCACTAGCTATCAGGGTTCTCAGGCCACCTCCATTTCGCCGCCCTGCTCCCCTCCTAACTGCGTGGCCGTCTTGTTCTTTCTGCTGCCGGCCCCCCTTCTTTGTGTCGCGGTTTTATTACCCCGCTCGAGTCACAATATACGAGCCGTGACTAACATCTCTCACGTTAGCTTTTAGCCAGCTACGGCTAGCAGAGCCAAGGCATCCGCCAGCCACAAGGCCTCTATAGCGTTGCATAGTGGAAAATACAACCCGGAGCCTATAGACTGGAGGCGTGCCGTGCCGTGCCGTGCCGTGCCGTGCCGTGCCGTGCCGAACGGAGCCAACATCTGTGCGCAGTCAAAACACGTGGGGTAGGACGGCGGCTGTAGCTCACCTTCCGAACCCGGCGTTTCAGTATGGCTTCCGCGGCGAAAATGCGATCTCCGCTCGCCGTGGACTCCATCTTTCCTGGCCGACTACCTGCGTCTCTCTCAAGAAGACAGTCGAGCTCTGCTGTGTGGCGGGCCGAGCACAGCCAAATTCAGAAGCGACACACACACACACACACACACACACACAAAACACCATAAAACACACACACTGTCACGTGGTCCAGGTCAGCCCTCTCCGTCGTCCTGGCAACGCAGAAGATACTCAAAAGGATGCAAAGAGCGCGCGCCGTTTTCAGCCTGCACCGTCTCCCTGACAGGGGGCGCTGTGCTGCTGGGACACATATGGATACATAGGACAAACACGTTTAACCCGTTGAACACCTTAACACAAAATATTGTACTTTCATGAACTTGTACTTCATTGCATTTCATTGTTACAAAAATTGAATTTCCCTCCTGTTCTGGACTGGAGTTCATTTCAAGGTAACCAGTCCAGGGTTACTTAAAGGACTTGGAAGGCCCTTTTCACATAAGTAACCTATGATAATTGAGTATATACCACGTGGAAAAGTCATAGAAATCCCATAATTTCTCCCTTGTTAGCTATGAGCCTTCAAGAACACTGAGATCATTCACTTGCTGGTTTTACTGGGGGTTTCCAGCACCAGCAGAAAGAACTTTGGAGATGCAGCCTTTGTCAATTACGCCCCAAAGCTATGGAACGCACAACCCACAGATATCAGGGAGGCCAGCTCGACAAACAGTTTTAAAACAAAACTCAAAAACACAACACAAAACACATCTCTTTACTTCAGCCTATTCTTAGCACTTGCACTATGCACTACTGCACCTGTTCAGATTTTCCCTTGATCTGTCTTTTCTCTATTCAGTATTTCAACTTTATTTTATTTGACTTTGTTTCATGTATTTTTAGCATCATTTATTTTTTTCTGAGATTTTTATATTAATGTTTTTGTACCACTCCGATATCGGTTTATTTCCTCATCTCCAAGACAACAAAATGTTAATTTTATTTCATGTGAAGCACACATAACATGTACTTTCTTGCTGTAAAGCTGTTTAAATTGCATTTCATATATGAAATAATAATAAGTTTTATTTCTTTACTTTTATATTATTATTATTATTATATTGTGAATCATCGTATACTTTCAAAATAAAACATTACAAAGGTGGACGTGTTGTGGTTACATCAGTGTTTATATCTGAGTTATTCTGAGCAGATGAATGACTACATTTGTAAAATAAATCAAAATAAATGAATAAGTTAAGTTGTAAATATTTATACAGCAACTAAATTGATAGACAGCAAACTGTGACATCCTCTCATACTGAATCAAATTAAATTAACAGATGGAACAGAGAAGTTAGTTTGTTATTATATGGAAAAACTCCAAACGCGCGGTGTAAAAAGACTTCTCCGTGCACAATTTTAGAGCTACGTGTCAACTGGCATTTTGCAAGAAATATAATTCAATATTTTTGTTGTGAAGAAACATTGGCGAAGGCTCGTCTAAGCCCCACCCATTCTAGCAGTTGACCTTCGAGCCTTTGACTTCTGATTGGCTCATCTGACGTCAATTGCGTCACTCATCAAGCTTGGTTGCAGGGAGCGGATGTTGCTGGAGCAGCAGTCAGAAGTCACCGCGAGCGGACAATAACGCCGCAGCCTAATGTTAAACTAATGCGATTAACTCGTCCGTAAAGGTTAGTAACTAACGCTGCTAATTGAACTCAGTCACCGGGTACGGTTGGTATGTGGTTAAAAACATTGAAGTGGAGTGGAGAGATGATTTCTCTTGACATGTGAGTCGCCCTTTGGTTTCACTGTCGTAACGTACGTAAATGATTCAGCTTTAAAACTCGTGAACAACGTGAATGGAGACGTTTGTTCATTGTGTTCATCAATGCTTTCATTTTGCTCAGTCGCGTTGAGGCGGACAAGAGGAAACGAAAACAGATCTCCGAGAGAGCGGGAGTCACACGGGTTGACAATATATGTCAATATACAGTATACCGCTGGTAATAACAGTGTAGTTAGCATAAACATTGTAGCAAATACATGACGACGGTATAACGGGCCATGCCAGCAATAATCAATGTTTAAGCACAGACAAGCTGCTACTATCAAAATTTGTAATCTGGAATATCAAGACTGTTACACCTGTTGCTACTCCTTTGGGATGCATTCTATCCAGGGTTCAGAATGAATCATTCATCACCGTTGACAGCTACAGACTGTGCTAGAACAAATGGAGCTGCCAAAGAGCCGGACTACTCCTTTATGTAGAAAATAAAGACACCATCTCTCTGCTTTCTATCTCAGGTAACAATGCAGTTTCTGGGTCGACTGTTTGTGGACACAGTGTCACTCGTGCCCAACCTCTTCTCCAACCCCTACCGAGTCCGGGAGGTGCCCCTGAAGGACTACAGCGGAGATGACAAAGTGCGTCTGAAAGATGAGGGACGGATGTTTTTGTACAAAAACCCTCCCTGCCGCTCATGGGACTGTGTGCTTATGTGTCCTGAGAAGCCTAATATGGCTCTGAGGTGAGTGTTCATAAAATCATGGAGAGGGGGGTGTGTGGTTTGATGTATGTTAATGAAAAAGCTTGTGTTGTTTGTGACCTTTTGTAGTCTGCGATCGTGAAATTCTGCTGTCAGACCTTCACTTGTTTACCCTGACTTCATAGCTCTGAGATCATCACCAATGGGTCCATCTTTGTACAGTTTATGCAATACTTTTTAGAATTCATATTTATAGTAGTTAATATGCCAAAGTTTCCACAGAGGTCAAATATATCAAGATGCATTTGGGTGAAGTGATACCCGTGATACCATTGATACCATTTCTAGAGTAAAGAGAACTTTAAGTGAAATTAATGACACCATATCTTAGAAAAAGTCATTGATTTTGGATGAGGTTCACAAATTCTCCATTTTATACCTCTTCTATTTGGTGTACTTAATTATTAATGGGTTATTGATATGAAAAGGAGCATTAAAAGGGCTCCAAAATCCATAAAATAACCTTGACCTGTTTGCTTTAAGTTTACTCAACTACCAATTGATTTACCAATGTACAAGCGGCAGCAAGCAGCTCATTTTCAGCCTCTGACCCACACATTGATCTACTAAAGCAAAATCCCGAAGGAGTCATAGTTGAATTGTTCAGGTTAGTGCCGGGCCCCTCTGATTCTTAAGGTATGAATTTTGTAATGACCATAATTTGCAATCCACACGGAGAGACGGGTACGTCATTCACTTTAATAGTGGTAAACCTGAATAAATGGATTTACAATTGCATCATCTACGTAGGTCTGATAGATGCAAGAGGAATTATTCTTAAATTTATGCCAATTTTAATGAAACTGTCATCCTTGCTTGTTGTACCAGGTTGTTTCAGGTGGCTTCAGAGGAGGACGCCATGAACTGGTTTCCTCAGTATGCTCTGAAGCTGCGCCCATTCTACGAGACACTTCCTCTGAAGGCTGAGACCACCCAGCAAATTGTAGACTGTCTCCGCAACCACCCGGACTGGAGTTCTGCCCACATCGCTGTGGAGACGGGCCTTAGGGAGTGCATGAAACACAACTACATTCAAAGGTAAGACTCCTTCTGCAGTGACATCATTCTAGCACCTGTGTGCATTTCCACTCATCACGACCACTTCTGTAATACCACTGACTGACCGCTAGGTGGCTCATCTGAGGAAAGTTTCTACCCATTAGTGAAATGAAATGGCCTGTGACGTGCACCTATGGCACCATATTCACACTTGACAGCATATCTGTTGCCAGTGTCAGGCTTCAGGACTACATCTGAGTTGAAAAGCGATAAAGTTCACAGTTTGCAAACAAGGTGTCTTAATTTGAGGAGAGGGGAGTGGTTTTTAGTAGTAATTCTGTGTGTTTTCACACCCTCCATACAATTTTAAGCGTGTATGATAGAAATAATAATAACAGGCCAAAGTGCTTTTACAAGTCAGGGAAACGAAATAGTAACAAGTAGGGTTCAAATTACAAGGTAAATAAAAGATATATGAAACAATAGGCAGAGAGAAATTATTTCAGATCATGTAACATTAATGCAATAATTAAAAGAAAATCAAGAGAAAGTAATTCAGGACTTAATAATCTTCAGCAGCTCTTAATATTACTTAGGAGCAGAATCAATTTCAAATTTATCTCTGTCCACCTGACGGTGAAGTCAGCCCATATGTTTCCATCTCCAGTCAGATCAATACATTGGACGCATCAGGTCAGACACCGCTGCATCTGGCATGTGAGCGAGGCGACTTGGTGTGCGTGAAGGAGTTATTGGAAGAGAGTCAGGCTCGCACTGATATCAAGGACCGCAACGGTGAGACACCCATGCACTCCGCTGCCAAGCAGGACTCTCCTGCCATTATCCAGGTGAGACTCAGCAGGAGGGAAGTCTTAGTCACAGATGTACAACTTTCATTTTTCATCCTGTCATCAGGTTGGATGACCAACAATGGGTTGTTCTCTATCCAACTGATTGTATTTTATCAAACCTTGTGAATGTGATGTGCTGTATGTGTAATCGTGCCTTTCCCAAATGATGCCTCTGGACTCGGTCTGACCCTAATACATTGTGCCTTTATCTTCCACCGTATTGCTAAATCGTCTTTATCTGGCACATTAGCCAGGTCATATTGCAGAATAACCAATGACGTGCATGGATTATTTTTTAGGTTAATCATTAACTCTAATTTTCCCTCTCTCCACCTCTTTGTTGCTACCCACCACTCCTTTCTCATCTTGTCCAACTCCTCTCAGGTCTTGTGCTCACGGTTATGCTCAGGAGTGAACGAGCTGAACAAAAACGGGGAGACGCCGCTCCATGTGGCCTGCCGTCTGGGGAGAGTGGAGACTGTCAAAGCTCTGCTAGCAGGCGGGGCCAAGTGTGATGTCATTGGCGGCTGTGGGTACCCCATACATGCTGCTATGAAGTACAGTGAGAAGAGGTGAGCAGGCTGATTGTTTTCTCTGTAAACCAGTACGTTTAACATTCGCACGTCATAGCAGATGTCAAAAATGAAGTTTCTCGTGACTAATGTGTTTGTCAGCTGTGTGGAGGAGATCCTGAGAGCAGACCCGAGCCAGCTTCAGGCTGAGGACTCTCTCTATGGAGGGACACCACTCCACTGGTCTAAAACTGCAGAGGTGAGGAAGAACATTCATTTGTGTGTTCTATAAGAATCTCAAAAGAAAAGAATCAATCTTTGGAGGAACATGGGGTGATCTCTGACATTTCAGAAAAGCATTTACAAATCATCCATCCTGCAAAAGTCTGTGACATAACGGGGCTACAGGCCAGTTGAACCACCACTGGTCCCATCTTTACAAACATTGGAGTTTAATTTTATATTCTAGTGAAATGACCAACATTTCCAAAGGTGCCAAATATCTGTATAAAATAATGCCCAACACAAGAAAATACATTATATATATATACAGTATATACTGTATACATACACATCAGCTCCCATAATTCGAGTTGTCGTGAAATACAGTCTATTTCTCATGTCGATAAGGTAGCTTAATAAACTAATTGAAATTGAATCCTCTGTCTTAAGAATCATGATTTGTAACAGAATTGATCTTTTCTCCATTTCATTTTCCATAACCTCCTCTCTGTACCAGATGTGTCGTCTGCTGCTGGATCATGGCTGTCCTGTGAACTACCTCAGTAAGACAGGAGAGAGCCCTCTTCATATTCTGACCAAGAAGGGTCGCTTCGAGGCTGCTATGGTGCTGCTCACACACGGAGCCAACGCCAACCTGAAGGGACAGGATGGGAACACTGCCCTGCACCTAGCTATGAAGGTGTGTGTGTGTGTCTGTGTCGTGGGTGCACTTTTATCTTTCAAAAGAAACAAGTTGCCCTGTTGTTTTAGCTTTTCTTTCTGTTTTGTTATCGGTTGACAACTGGAGCTGTCCAGGCTCAAACTTATGGAGCACAGCTGGTAGTGGTGGTAACATGAAATATGCAGGTCGAGTAGAACCTGATTTTACTCCCAGATCATACGGGATTAAAGAGGTTCTGAAGGTGGAATTTTCCTTTAATCTGATTCTCTAGGAAATATGTAGATTTTTAATCAGGCATGACTCTCTGCTCATTAGATGGACCACATGGAGTTGATCAAAGCTCTGATTGTGTTCGGGGCAGATGTTGAGATCCATAATGACCTGGGAGAAACGCCTGGACTGATCGCTGCACGAACCAGCAAAGGTAAGCGACACAGCAGGGACGGGGAAATAGAGCTGGTATTAACATGAAAGTATGGGTGAAGTACTGAGGCAAATACACAGAGGAGGAAATGACAGTAACACGTACTCGGATCTCAGTGAAAGCATGTGATCGTATAGCTGCTGCATGAAAATGGTTTGTAAGTAATGGGTTAAAATCATCACTGCATTCTGTTCTACAGCTCCTGTAACTAATTCATTCATTCATTTTATTTTTTGTGTGCTGTGTGGTTATATGCTTCCATTATATTTTTTAAAAGGTGCTTTTAGCAGTAAGTTTTACTGCCGTATACTACAATATGATCAGTATACAGCCGTATCTGCAGCAGCTTCGTGAGGCAGACCTGGTAAAATAATTGACTAACTAATGCACCTTTTAAAGAATAATATTTTTTTTATTTTAGCATTTCAAATAGGACAAAGATGCGCTATTTACAAAACAATTGCTAAGAAGGGATCAGAACTTTGTTGTTTGATTGCATATTGTTGCTTGAGAGGTGGTTTCTGTAAATTTTGTCATACATTATTGAATGCGCGCTAATTGCTAATGGCTAATGGCTTGCTTGTATTTTCTCTTGCTCTCTCTCTCTCCCTCTCTCTCACTCTCTCCTCCATCTCCCCCCTCCTCTCTGCTTATCATGGTATGTGTGCATGTCTAACCCCTTTGCCGTGTTATGCTTGTGTGTGAAAATGATGAAGGTCCTAATAGAAAGATACTGCTGGACATGCTATGTAGTGTAGGGGTCCAGCGGTGCCTCCCCCGCTCTCCCACCAGCCCTCCTCCCAAATCCACAAAGACCACGTCTCCAGGCATAGGTAACAGTATCACCATCCCTCCCTTTACCATTCTCTGTTTCGGCCCTGTGCCTTCATTTATATTTCTTGACATGTTACATAGCTCTGAATTACTCTGATATGTTGATTATACATTTTGATTCTCAGACATTTAGCTGATCATTTCACCGAAGGCAACTGTTGAGTCAGCCTAGATTCACCCTGGCTGACATGTGTTTGCAGGGGAGCACCAGTTTCATGTAGCTTATGTAACTAGCAGACCAAATTGCAGAGTATTTCATCAAATTATTTTTCTACTATTCCTCCTCCACTTCTTGTATGATTCCTCCCTTTCTATTCTTTCTCCCATTGTTCCTTCTACATTTTTTGTGGTTGATTTTTACAATCAGTGCTGATCCTAAGTGCTGGTATTGTACCAATAGCAGTTGTGATTGGCTCACAGGATTTGAGGACATCATGTACGTGGCAGCCGCTGCTGGTGCCATGGGCAGAAGCACAACTGAAGTGGATGGTGTCAAAACGGGCAAAAAGAGGTGAGTTCCTGAGCGCCCTTTTGATAATTTACTTAGCTGGGTTGATATTCACCTCCCATTATCTGGATGAGACATTGAGGTATGATCATGTGCCTTGCATGCACACTTTGCATCAACATGTGTCCTCTTATGTCTCTTTGATTCTGCTCCTCTCTTAGGATGGACAGACTGCTGTGCCTGGATGGTGGAGGTATCAAAGGCCTGGTGTTGATTCAGATGCTCATTGCTTTGGAGAAAGAAGCAGGCCGGCCCACAAGAGAGCTCTTTGACTGGGTGGCTGGCACAAGCACAGGGGGCATCCTGGCCCTCGCTATAATCCATGGTATGTGCGTGTGTGTTTCATCTTACACTTCATTACGTATTGTTTCATTTTACAATAATAATGGACTCTCCCTGTGTAGGCAAGTCCATGGAGTATTTGCGTTGTCTATACTTCAGGATGAAGGAACAGGTCTTCAAGGGGTCTCGGCCCTACGAGTCAGCACCACTGGAGGATTTTCTGAAAAAAGAGTTTGGAGAGAACACCAAGATGACAGACATTCAGTTCCCCAGGTGATCTGATGCCGTCCATTAAAATATATGTCTACGTCTCATTAAAAAAAAAAGAAGAAAGGTAAAGCGATGACGTGCTAAGCAGCTGCAGTGAATAAATCTACAGCGTGTTCACAGGCACTGCCCTACAGGCATGTAGGTAGCGTTATGTTCCCAGAGTCTTTTACTGTGATCCCCCTTGCCGTGTTATGCTTGTGTGTGAAAATGATGAAGATTGATTAATTAATAAATAGTAGAGTCCATGGCAGTTCAGGGTTATTTTAAGAACTTTGGATTGATTTATTGGGCCTTTCACCGTAGAAAAGGATAGATAATATGTTCATTTCTAATGATATTGTGATGACAAATTAACTCAATCATAGTAATATTTACTTTACGAAACTTTGTCATATTTAAATTCCCTGAAATCTATTCATATTTTTTTTTTTCTGTGTGTGATGGGTTTTATATTGTTTTATATTATACATGTTTGCACAGAAGGCATCCTGCTATATTTCATTTCTTTGGAAACTTTGGCCTTTTCGTTAGAATTTAAAGTAGACTTTTATAAAGTTGGAGCCATTGGTGGTTACCTCAGAGTTCAAGAGGTTAATTCTCTCATTTTTTGTCAGCTGTGATTTCATTTTCCCTTCTCTTGGCTTTTGGACAGGGTGATGGTGACAGGTGTTCTAGCAGACAGACACCCTGGGGAACTGCACATCTTCCGGAACTACAACGCCCCCTCTAGCCACAGAGAGCCTGCCTACGCCGCCGCAGCCACATTCCAGCCTCTCACCATCCCACAAGGTATCCCCCATGCGTCTGCTCTGTCAAATACGACACACATCAGTGTGAAGCTGGTATAAACTCGTAATGGCTGAATGTGGATTTGAACCTGGGACCTTTTCATCAAAAGTTCTGATGCTCTATCACTTTCGTTGTCCAGATTCTGATACCCTTGAACTAGGTCAAATACCAATGCCTGGGAGTCTGGGTCCTGGTTCATGGTGACTGTATGCTTTATGTTAAAGAAACAAGGCAACAAACCAGTATAAACAACTGCCTTGATCCAAATTGTTCCCATCTGGTAAGGCAGCAACGGTCCAATATTAGACCACTGGTCATACCAAGATCACTTAAACGCACACCAAAGTCCGATTTACATCTTAATCAGTCTAAGATCAGTCTGGCCAAAAGAGGTGGTCCAGGCTATTGAGCAGACTACTCTGGCTCTAATCTGTCATAAATCAATCCATTACTCACAGCTGCTGCTAGAAAGTTGGACTGGACTTGAAATAAAGCTTGATGACGTCATCTTAAAGGCTTCCTCAGTCCTTGATGGGTGTGGGTAAAGGTTTTGGTATTTAATTCCATCTATCTGACCTGCCCACTGCTAGAGCCGCTCCACCCATATAAAGATATCGGTTTGGTCTTATCTTAGACAGACTACAGACCTTAGCCAGACTGCTGTGTGCACGTAAGAGTTTCCACTGTTTTGATGAAGAGGTCCAGCTGTGCTGTGTTGTTTGAGTGTCAGCCATGTTGTTGTTGCAGGATGGGAGGATGAGGATGTGTTGATTGTAGGATACACAGAGGAGCCACCCAGAAAGCGTAGGAAGGTGACTGATGAAGGTGTGTGCATAAGGACATTTGTCCAAATTCTCTGAGCTTATAAAGTCACTTTTTTACAAGAAAAAAAATGGGGATATTCTCTTGAGATTATAAAGTTGCAAATTGCTCAGAAAAAAACTCCACATCAACCACATCACACAGGTGCCGCCGCGTAGTATGCCTGCAGTGGATGACCAAATCAAATTACATTTTGCAATCAGATTTAGCAATAAGGAAATACTCATGATTTTAGCTAGGAGCACCATATTATCCGGACTCTGAAAAGACTTTGCCGTAAAAGTTTTTTTCTCGCAAATGTGCGACTTTATAATCTCAGAGAATATGTCAAGTTTTTTTTTCTCATGCCTTCACGACTTTCATTTCAGAATTTTTTTTTTTCTCAAAATGTTTTTTTTTTTTTTACCTATGGTGGCCCTAATGTGCCGTCATATTTCAGTGAGAGAAAATAT
>OMNV01008010.1:156697-191451 GCA_900303265.1 Brotula barbata | reverse complement strand
AAGCTTGTTTGGCCCTCCATAAAGATGACACGATGATTCACGCTGATGATGAAACGACTCGGCGGCTTAAGAAGATGTGAAGCAGCACGCCGGGAATGAAAGATGATAAGCAGCATTCTGAACTGTTAATTGGGCTATAATTAATATTGATTAGATTAGCTGGTAAAAAGCCCTGCTTATCTGTGGAGCACAATGTGGAGCACACATAAACAACTCATTTAAAATAAGGATATTCTAATAACAAACTGAACAGAGTCTTTCACCTTTTTGGTGGAATTCAACCTTAAAATAACACCGAGAATCACTTTGATGATTTCCGTCGCCATGGTAATTAATTTGCATTGCTCATTCGGTTTATGGCGTTGTTTGGTTTGTGGTGAAGTAAAACGTTTGTGGATATGTTAATTTTACTACGCTGTTTACTTCAGCTAAGTAGACATCTGACAGCTCATATGTTTGATCCGTGCACTCACATGCAAAAACACACACACACACACACACACACACACACACCACTTCACTGGGAGTGGGAAATGCCTTTTTGTTTCTAATAAATCCCCAGGGCATTCTAAGCTACTTTGTTTCCCCAGAGTCTGTCTGTTATGTTTATCTGCGGTAGCATATCTCTTTGCTTTTTATGGTCTTTGTTTTTCCTCAGGATCTTTTTATGCCTGACTGGGCCCCACACCTTCAAATTGATGAAGAGGAGTGCAAAGCTTTGGGGAAGGCAGAGATGATGTGTTTATGGTTATTGTTTCAATTTGCTATCACCTTACAAAGAAATGTGACTCGAATGTGAGACATAGTGATGGCTGAACTAATGTGTCCGACGCAGCCGTATGCTCCTGTACTCTGCGGTCTTGATAGAGGCATTAAAAACTCAAAATATCCTCTGAGGTCAGGACTGTGGATGTTAGAGTGATCGATTGAGTTTTTAATAATCTGATGTTAGTCATTAGGATCGAAACTAAACAAACATTTTACAGTTTTTGAATAATCGCCATCAAAATGGGCTCTGATGGGCTCGGATTGAAGCGAGCTTAATCAAATGACTTTCGGTAATTCAATCCTGCCATTACAGCCACTCAGTCACAGAAATATGGGGTACTGACGTGGGAAGTAGTCAGTCGACTGCTGCCTTCGAGTGCTGTATTAATCACATTCACTCATACTGTATTCATGTAAAGTATTCATGGAAACAGGTAGCAAATCAGATCTATCCATCTATCTATCCATCCATCCATCCATCCATCAATGCGACAAAGGCCTTAATCCTCTCCACTTCTTATCAAAGCAGCGCCCCTAATCTAACTCTAATCCTAAAACTAACCTCCAATCTAAACTCCTTTCAAATCTAGCTCTAAGCAAACTCACTTCAAGGCCTCAATTCATGAAATTCTCTCGACTCTCAGCATCTAAAAACATTAAGTGTCCATAAATACGTACCGAGAGAAACAGATTATTCCTGGTCTTGTTTTCAACGTGTGAGCTAACTGCCAAAGGGTTTACATCAGGGGTTGGAGAGGTTTCTTACTGCATGCAATATTTTCACATATAAATAGACCAAAATGATGAATGTAGGTTGAATCCACACATTTATCATTCAAAACTGTGTGAATTCTTTCTGGCCAATTTCTCCCGTTAAGTGCATGTCATCCTACACAGACAGTAACAGAACTGAGAATATTTATAGAGCAATCTGGAGAATTTTGTTCTTCATAATACATTCAGAGAGGCTTTGTAAAAGTACCCTTATGTTTTCCCTCGTCTTATCAAACTTATTAAAAATGGATGAAAGAATCAATATGGAAACATCACAGTGTCCTCAAAAAACCTCCTTGCTGAAATAAACATTGAAGTGTGAGGCTTCCACAGATAGCGTGAGAGCGGAGATGAACTCTAATGAACCCTGAACGAAACAAAAGAAATAAAGAAAAGAACTCAGTGGCCAATAGATTAATGTCAACAAAGTCTGGAGAAAGTTTGCATAGACTTAAATCCCGGTCCTATTTGAAATCTGTTGCTGTGACTCGTCCTTTTCCTCAACAACCCCTCTGAGCTTTGGTTGAGGATTTAAATCTCGTGGGGGAGATTAAGAGCAATGCCGTGGTTGATCTGTAGTCTGTGTCATTGGGACAAACAGAATGAAGTCACAAACTGGCCTGAATTCACCTCGGAGTCTGAGGCAAAAGACGCAGATAAACTGAAAATGCATTTATCCACTCATCGCTGATTTTACTTGACCCTATTTGACATTCTAGCGAGAAAAAAACCTTGGCGGTGCAAAAACCATCAATTTACAATGAAATCTCTTCAATTGTGTATGAAGCGAAAGGGGAAATCATGTTCTATTAATGCTGTAATCAAACATTCATGCACACTAACACACACAAAAGAGAAACTTGACAGAACAAAATATTTTGTGTGATTTTTAAACTTTTATGTTAAGGGGCCTAAAAACAGTCAACCAGCTGGATTTCTGTTAAGTAAAATGTTTTTCTGAATCGCTTTCCATTGCTCACCACCAGGGATTACAAATCCCCATCTGATTTGCAGATTAGCACGATGGGATAAGCATGTTTTGTTTGTCTGTGGCAAGTGAGGCATGGCTTGGATCTCTGTCACTTGGACATCACCAGGGATTTCCCCTCCACTCGACGTGGTCTCAAAACGAACCCCAAACAAAGCAAGGTGTGTTTTAAAGGAGTTAACGCAAAGATTATCAGAAAATTGCAGCTTATATCAGCCCCAACCATGCACACAGATAAAACTACATGCCTTAACTCAGCCAAAGTGAGACATAAATCAAAGCAGGAGTCTAAAGACATCTTCACACTACCCACACTGAGACTGTTAGAGGCCTCGCTCACTAAACCAAGGTCAAGTGCGCAGAGGAAACATTTCACCTGAAAGCGGACAACCTGCATCTTTTTCTAATCTGCTTTGAGTCTGAACAACTCGCAGTGTTCAACCGATGAAAATACAAAATGCATAAATAAAGGCGACGGCCCAAAGTGGCGCTTCGCTTTCACTTTCACCGCTTGAAAGGAGAAAAAAAACTCGCAGCCGCTCACAATGCGGAGACAAGCGATGTATCTTAAAAACTGAACTGTTGTCAGTTTTGCATAATGCGCTGCCTGTCAGCTTGTCAGGACATTGTCATCCACACATCTCCCCAAACTGTCATTGGCCCAATAGTGAGCCCACGCCATTGTGCCCACATAGAAAAACACACAGAAAGTCACATTGAATCTCACATAAATTTGCACACCCACAAACCATTATAAAATCCATCTTTCCTTTCAGCCACTGTTCCAACTCTATCGACTTTGGCTGTGTGTGTTACGTGTCTGGTGTGTTGTGTGTTATGTGGCTCAAGATGAATTTTAAGGACCAGAGCTTACAAATTCTCTCTGATTCTATTTCTAGTTTGCTATTCTTCTGTCAGAATGGACTAAATACTTGCATTCACAGCCACTGGCACATTTATTTAAAAGTATATAGTAAGAATGAATCAGTCAGACAAAGTGATATTTCATTGATGGAGAAAAAAGCATTTCTGGTCACTTGATTTTGTTCAATTGTGCTTGCCTGGTGTCTCTCTTCTAAAAGCCTCCTTTCATCCATGCCAGGGATGTTGGCTCATGTATTAATAGCATTGTATAAATCAACAATGCTGCATGCCACTTCAGGTGTCGGGGGGGAAAAAATGCAACTTTATGAGTGCTCTTTTGTGCCGGCACACAATAGCTCCAAACAAGATCACACACTTGGTTAGCAAGCGGGCTCCCAGGGAAGCAGAGAATAATGACACGGCACCGCATAGACTGACGGACCAGACAACGCATTGCATTAAGGGGCACAGGAATGGCGGCGTGAAGCACTGCACAGTAAAACAGTCATCGCACACACATTACCTGCCAGTATCCATTTCAGCGCCTGTACGTCACATTTATGTGAAAGGTTAAACGGAAACAAATGGTTGATTTGGCCGCGTGCTGAGGCCTGGCTGCGTGGGATCGTAGCTCTATTTCACGCGGCGATCCCACGGCCTTGACCGACGTGGACACGGGGCCACGGCTTTGTGTGCTTGTGCGTTGATTTAGAGGCCAATCTAGCAAAAGGGATTGCTGTGTTTTGGTTTCGGGTGCCCTGACAAATGTTTTACATAAAGGTGAAGCAGTTTTGTTTCCAGAGGCACTTTACGACGGCTCGCTGCACTGCTTCCTACTTTAGGACACTGAGTTAAAGAGCATCAGTTCATCTGAATCACTGTTGACATCTCAACATCTTTGCCACTGTATTTAGTGACTCCCTGCAGCAATTATTTCTTAAAAATAGGAACCGGTGTTAGAGTGACACTAAAAGCATGAGGTGACAAATGCCTGCGGGTATAAGGAAGTTGTTCATGGCTGTATAATCCAAAACGAACACTAATCACAGCACAGATAATCGGTGTGCTCCTTCCTCTACGCTAAAAATGAATGAACTGAAAATATCCACGAGAACATAGATGTGGAGTGTGAAGATGTATAAGTGTGTGTGGTGGAGTCCAGATGTAGATGTACACAATGTTTACAGAGATAAGATTACATCAGGGCTGGGCTGTTGTTGTGTAAAAAAACTTGAAAAGAAAATACCAAATATATTACCATTATCATAATATTTTTATCCACCATCCTCTGGACTGGAGCTAGATCTATACTGCAGTATTTTTGCTATTTCCCTTTGGTGATTGTCACTGTTGGCTGCTCGCTCACAAATGCTCATTTTTCCAGACACACAGCAGAGCCAGTGTGACCTCTGATCAGGCCTGCTGGCCAATGAACCAGTTGGAGGTGGGAACAACAGGCTTTTGCAAACGTGGTTTAACAAACAGTTACGCAGTGAATATTCAGAACATACAAGTACATTAATGCTCACTCATACTGATGAAGTGAGAGTGTTTATGATTCAATAGTGGAGGATACTTCATGCAGCGATTGAACCATGATCCAGCTAGAGGATGGAGACGCCACAATAATAAATAAAAAAAATCAGAGAGGTGGTCGTATTAAGAGAGACCAGGGTTAAAATGAAAAATATCCACACATGCAGATTTTGTTGGGTTGGGTCGGGTCAGTAGGAGCTTTTGTGAGGTGGGTGGTGGGGTACGCTGTGGATGGATTGTGGTACCGTCACCTTTAATTGTGTGCAGTTGCTCAGAGTAGCTTATGCACACAGTCCTGCAGGCAACGTTTAATTGCTTTATTCCTTAATTGTGACTAAGCAGTTCCAGAGTGTTCGTGTTTGGGAAAATAAGATAAAACTTTATTTATCCCGCAGGAAACACAGCGGCATGGCCCTTTTTCTCATCGGCCTAGTGATGCGCTGCTTGCATGCTAGTGGCAGGGAGAGTACACGCACGTGTCTGACCTTCAAGTACTCTCTCATGAATGAACTGGTGTCTAATTAATAATAAAATATCAGGAAGATAAATGTGCAATCAGCACCTAGACCACGTTTTGACAACATTCATACAAATTAAACAAGCAACTGCTGGGAGCTACTTCGTGAACGTTCATCCGTTACCTGGGAACACAAATTGATGCATCATGCAAACCGAAACCACAGAGATGGAAATGAATCAGCTTGGAGGTCAGCGAAAAACTGAGTGGGTGTTACTACAGAGGCTTTTTTAACTTCCCCCCACACTCACATGCCGCATCCTTAGAATAGTAATGTATCATGATTATTTTTGTCAGTCATATGTCAGCTGCTACATCTACTACGAGCACAATCAAAGTGCCCTTTAGAACTGTAAATTATATCGTGCATTAATCAAACCAGGATGTTGACTGGTGAATTAGATTATCAGCTAGAATTTAAACTTTTTAAATGCTACTTATTTTGGAATAAAAAGCATGGCCAGTGTGTTTTGAACAAACTGAGGCTGATTGATTATTCGGGCTTGTGTACAAGAAAAGGCAATAATCAGATCAACCCTTTAGTTGGCCAATCCACCTTAAGGGACATGCTGACATTTCCAACAAGCTGGCTAACTTTTCTCTCTCTCGTTTCTTTTTTCAGCCCAGCCACATTTGGCGTGTTGATACACTGACTCAAAATGTTGCCTTTGACATGTTTGATGAGTAAACTCACATTTGGGTAAAGGTCAGGGCAAATCACTGACGCGCGTAGCTACCACCCACCCCTCTTTCCCTAAGCACCCTGCAGATTGGAGTTTTTTTCAGATAAATTAATTGTAGACAAATGATGGTTGAGTGATGCTGAGGAAAAATACAAGTTAGCATGAAATCATCCACATAAATGGCTTAAGATTAAGAAGTTACTCCATAAATGATCAACCTTCAACTTGTATGTATATTCAACTGAACCTTAAACATGGCTTATGGATCCATTTCTTCTCTTATCACTATATTAATAGTATCTGCATTCCATTATGGTCCTTATCAGGACTCCAGTATTGTACATTCTGGCCCATCATTGTATCAAGAATAAAGTTTATTTTCATCTTTTGTGATGTTACATCGCTTGATTACATTTGCGTTATAACAGTTGATCATTTCGAATCAAGTTTGAGATCACTTCCTCCTGATTTATAGGTTCATACACACTCATCTCAAATTGCCAACAGCTGAGCAAAGGGAGAGGGGAATTAGATATCTACCCCATGTGACCAGAAACAATTGTATTTAAAGGTGACTCATCTGTGTCGTCACACGCTGTAGTGCCGTAGAATACGGCGATGTGATCAGTGATCTTATAGTGAATCATCGGCTCAGTGTATATATTATTGTATGTCATGATGGGTAGTATGTATCATGTGGTGAATGTGAAACCCCAGGCTTTGAAAGTGAAGCTTCATCAATGAAAAGTAAAGGTTTAAATGGAAAGTATTGGATCATTCTTACAGATGTCTAACTCTAATCTGCTGCCATGACACAGTTACCCAACACAGCTGTGTGCTCAGTGAGAAATATCCGTTATTAAATGGGCAGGCGAGTTTTGGGTGTGTGTACTCTGGAATTGCAGTTCTTCCAGGCAAACAGACTTTGCTGAAACTCATGAAAGGTTGCAGCTCTGTCTGAGAGAGAAAACAGAGGAGCCTGAGGGTACAGATCTAGATACACATCCCCTACTGTGATCGAAAATGTTGGTCCTGGTAAAGTCACAAGTTCCTCCGTCAGGAATTTCTGCAGTGTAAGTTCAGCGCCCAGGGTAAGCCTGTGGGCAACAGTTTGCAAAAAGTGCTGACAGAAACCTGTGAACTCAACATCTCTTTTAGAAAATGTAGTTGTGTGTCTATACTGTAGGTGGTTGTTTATCTTATTCTTTCCTCGTCTTATTTTTATATTCATGTCTCACTCCTTCAGCAAAATCTTTGTTGCACTATGTTTCAAGTAACATGAAGAGTGTGGAAATTAGAGCATGTGACGTCTACAATGAGAGAGTCCTGTTACTGCATGTGATTCTGAATTCAGATAAAATCTATTTGTATCGCTTTGTCCATATGAACACACAGAGGAACATGAACCTCCTCGTCAGTCCAGTTTTCCATCTTCTTCTACGTCAAACCCAGTGATGCCCCGTCTTGAAAGCTCCACCCAGCAGTGCCTGAACACCCACAAAACAAAGGAAAGATGCTAAACGTGATGCCTGACTCATTATATACTCTGTCATCAACATGGCATGGTGGATATGATGCAGTCTGATTGTTAAATTTCTATGATACTAAAGTATACAATCACAATGACCAAACACTAAATACTGGAAAACAGCCGAGTTATCAGCCAGCTACATTATCAGCCTCCAAAAATCCATACGTGTCAGGATCGAGTTACGTGGCTTGAATTTTAAAATGTGTAGAGATCAGATCTCCGTCTATAAAGGTAAACACGATAAATCAACAATGTGGCTTTAATGTATTCAAAATAACATTTCCCCCTTGTTTGATTTATTGTGATTCACTCTGATTTGTCGAGCTGCTTGTGTGATGTGGGCAGTAGAGAGAATAATGTTCAACTAAGAAGCTTCTTCAAACAACTGTACCTCCAAGGAATTCTGCCAGTGTCCTTGAAAGGCCTCATGGAGTGTGACTTACTTTTATTCCTCTTCTTCTCCTTTAGCTCCCCCCCCCTCCTCCTCTCATTGCTGTTTCCCTCCTCCCACCATCTCTGGGTAACCGGAGGGAGTCTCTCCTCGCTCTGATTGGTTTTATTGGCAGTGGTTCAGTTCAGTGGTGTAGAATGCCGGCGTGGCTCTCGATGTCGTGCCTGACAAAGATGGATCAGCACATAACATTAGGCAAAGCAGTTCTCTCTTCCATCTCATTAAAAAGATAACATTCAATAAAAATAAGAGCATCCTCGTCTCCTCCAGAGAGATTCATGTTAGGGTTATCCTTCTCCCATTTTCGTCTTAAGCGAAGTTTCGCTGTCATACGCTTTTTAAAAACACCTAGCCTGACGACAGAGGCGACAAGTCACACAACGCCACTACTGCTTTGTGTGCTCCCAGTGAATGTGACATACACATCCCCATGCCTCTTTTCTAAAAGAATCTGCGTAGAGGCAGCAGAGCAATATGTGTCACAATGAATAAAAAGCATTTATAGTAGCACTGAAATGCTTTGTGTGCTGAGATTTGACCATGAACCTACACGGCTGAAGAAAAGACCAGCTATATGAAAAGATATACAGGACTACAGTGATTGAGTCTTGTTGATGTGGCTTTGCAGTGGTCACAATGGATTTTAGAAGTATAGAAAACAAAAAAGAAAGGAATGGTGAAGGTCTTTCTCTGAGATGTGGCCAAAGTGTTTTTACTCTGGCAAATGGAAACCAGAGCGAAGCTGCAAGCGTGTTTGGCATTTGATGACAGAGTGGGTGGGAGGCCTGTCCTTTACCAGGTGTGGGATGCTGGTTCAGATTGTGTTGATGGAGAGACGGAGCGATGCTCGGCACCCATTAAGAAGGCGAGAAAAAACAGAGAGAGATTACCACGTACATCAAATTCATCTACAGTAACATACAATTTAATCAAAACTTATATATTGTCACTACTGCACAGCACAGGTGCCCAACTGCATTTCCTTTTTTCCTACCCTCGCTTTCGCTTCTGTCTGGGAAGTCTCAAACGTACAAAAAATCTCCACCGTCTTCTCATTATCAAACTCCGGCTTTCCTGTCAGTTGGTGCTGCTGAGGCACAGACCATCAATAGAGAAGCTGAGAATACAGAAGTGTGGAGAATAGCATCGACCACCCACTGTGACTCTACGGGAATGCGGCTATTTGAGTCCAACAACTCCAATCAACAAATATTTTAAGACTGCAGTGCGCCCTGCGTGGGTTCAGGACCAGAGGATTCTCTTCATGAGAATTTGTGAAAGTAGGCTGTTGAAGTATATTTGGAGTTGCTGTTTATGATACAGATCTGTGCATTACAAGATGAGGTTAGCTTCCACAAACCTAGGGCAGTAAAGTAAACAATTAGTGAGTAAACTTAGAAAAAGGAAAGTACCTGTACTTTAATCTGTACTTCACTGCAGCCCTTGTGTGGATACACTGTGAAGGATGGAAAAGGTCATTTCATTAGCTGTGTGCGCATGTCTCTGTGCATTAATGTGTTCGTGTCCACTCGAACGTCATCCTGTTGGTTAATCATTAACATTAATTAAGACTAATCACTTTCTCAGCTAGTTGAAGTGCATCTGTGTCCATGGCAACCCGCGCCCAAATGGTGAGTGACGGTGAGCCTCTCTGTCTCTCCACTTCCTCTGGCAGTCATTGTGATTTGTGGAGCAATTACCACACCGCTCGAAGAGAAAGAGCACTTCAACCAAGAAGTGTCGCGTCCCGCCTAATGTGTGGCGTCCTCACCGTGTCTTTTAGCACACACACGAAAGGACGTCACTGCGGAGTGTGAGCGTCAATAGCAGTTGCAAAGTACATGTATTTACTTTTTTCTTTCTTTTTCTTTTGAGAACACCCTTTGTGTGTTTTCAGATTGTGAAAAGCGGTTCACCCAAGTGGAAATGTGAAAGTGCAGCAAAGAGAAAAAATGACAAAGTGTTACTTTAACTGGGATCAAAAATAGAATTGTAGCTGTTTGAACAGTACTTGGAACAATAAGTACAGCGTGACAGAGTGGCAACGCGTGGGAAATCTCATAATGCCAGAGCAAGGTCTATTTATACCTTTTAAACAAAGTTGAGGTTTGCATTTAAATGATCGTGCGCTTATCTTTGATAATGTACAATTCAAAATAATAGTCCTAATATGGACAAATGTCAATGTCTCGTCTCGTCTGATCCATGACAACGGGGAGATGTGGAAAAATGTTTGTCTATACAATACATTAGGGATAATAGTGTCATCTGTGGTGATTGTTCCTGATAAAGGCTGGAAGAATAATGCATAAACGCAGCTGTACTTTAGTTACTTTACCCTCTGTGGAAAAGTATACTTTGGCTTCAATGCCATCTTTGTACTCAACATAAACTCTGCATGCTCCCATGTTGCTACACAGGCGCAGTTTCTCGCATGCTCATGCAGTGTATGGCAATCAGGAGGATTTCATACTATATTCACCAGGGGGAAGTGGGGGGGCCATTTGGTTCTATATTGTAAACCATTGAGGGGATCAGAATTTTATACTTGCATTACAAATGAAAGAAAGGCTAACAAAAAGTTGGTACATCAGTAGCATCAGTGTGTTACTTAAACACTTGGATGAGTTTGACAATTTGTAAAATCTTTCACTTTTACTTTTATCTGCCATAATTCTGTAATATCTAATGTTCTACATCCATTTTATTCCATACATTTGTCTCCATTCAGTAAACCAATTAAATACATTTGACCATTATACTGCAATCATGAATGTCATACTGCCTAAAGATGCTAAGATGTTTACTGTACGTGCTACATTTGGGTTAAATGTATAATCTATAGTCTATCATATTTCCTTTTACATATTAGTCCAGTACTATGTTGTTTTTTTTAGGTCTTGCCATATGATCTGGATTTGTTGCATTACATGACAAACATAGGTCGCAGGGGATTGGCAGAGCAGAAATTTCCCGTGCAGATGCAAACAGATGTAAAGTATTACAGTAGATATTATTGCTTCCAGCCGCCCTGAGCTGACCCAAAAAGTGTGATATTTGTTTTCAAAGGCAGCATCCACGAGCCTTTAACAACCTCAGGCTAAGCTGCTTTCCAGCCATGTATGAGAGGTGACATCAGGTGTCAGCTCAGTCCCCAGGAGCATGGGAGGAAACATCTAGAACTGAGATTTACCAACACATGATCTGTTCGACAAGTGTACAGGACAAAAACCATGCAGCAGTAGACTGTGGACCCATGAGCCTGGGTAGCTCAATGTGGATCAATACTGCCCTCTGGTGGTCTACTGGTGATGTTGAGAGTGTTTACATGAATAAATACTACATATATATATATATTAAACTAACATTTACCTCAATTTTTATACAAAAAAAATCTAAAACTAAATTTAGGTAAATAATAGTTGTTTTTTATGGTTTGTTTCAAAATCAAATGTATGCACTAATGATAACATCTAATGATATTTGAAGACACTGTGGTGTTGCTCATTACGACCAGGTTTACAATGTCAGCGTAGCCACATTGAACATCTTTTAACATCATCATGCACTATAAAATCATTTAAATGTATCACAACTGAAATCCTAGTGTACTTCAATTTGAAGGTTCTGTAGTCACATTGGCACATAATGCATCAAATACGAAACCCACTGAGATATAAGGCTTACTGAAAAGCCTTCTTTGAAATATCACAGTTTCACCCTATTAGGATATGAAATTATCTCCATGCAGGCTGTCTAGTGATCTGATAACACAGTATGACAGGCACTGATTCCACATTTTCAAAAGAGCTCAAATCACATCAAGTGGTGGGGGTTGAGTGAGGGTGACGATCTCGGATAAGATACTGGTTCATCAGCAAAGCAATTAACGGTGTTGTGGAAGATTGAGTGAATGTGTTAGGAAGCAGACAGAGGGTAGTAGGGCTTGTCTTCAAGGAAAGCTAACTATTTGACATCAGTGTAAAGAATAATGTCAGAAGGATTTGTTCTGCAATAATCTGCACAACACCTCCTTCAAAGGTGTGTTGCTTCACTTTCTACACATTGACAGAAAACACATACCGTATATAGAATATTCAACCCATCCCACACATCATTCCATCCAGTACTCATTATCTATATTATATACACTGTGAGCCCACACCTGTATTTAGTACTCTACTTTTTACAACTGTGAAATAATTCAGTTAATATTCAGCATCAGTGTCACAGTGCTGCATTCATCTTGATTGGGTAGTATAATCATTCAATCAGAACAGGCCTAATAATAATGCTTTACAGCTTATTTAAGAAGTCTAATAAAAGTTCAAGAGATTTTCCAGTACATCCTCCTCTTCCTCTTCTTTCTACATCACCCAGTCACGGAAATTTAAATTGAGAACAAAATATCTCATAAAATCTAACTTTCTTCACAGTCAAAAAAAATGCCATAAAGCTATACAGGCACAGGTGAAGTTAGGCAAGACCTAGACCTGTAAAATGACAAGTTCAAGATGACTCATGTTGCCGTATTGTTGTGAGAGACAAGCAGAAAAGAGACACATGACAGTGTGTGACAATGAGAGAAAGGTGACAGAGGTGACATGTGCACTGCGTTTAAAAGCCACAATGGACAAAAAATGGACAGAGAGCAGAGACTAGACAAGAGAGTGAGGAGCACAGCTGTTAGAGGGGGCTCTTTGAGGTGGTCCTGGAGCATTAGTACATGCTGGGAAATGACAATAAAGGCTGCTATGTTTGGTCCGGTAATACGTCCCTTCAGATTTACCAAGCATGGTGTGAGAGAATCCATCGTAAAGGGGTAATACTGTCGGTAAAATCGCCGGGATTAGTCAGAATCAGATGGGGGATTTGTCCTCATAAAGGAAAGAACACGTGGTGCAATATTTTATATTTGCTATAATAGGATTTAGTGTAATTAATAATATTCCATTGTATTGCTTGGGGATGCGGGAGGAGCAGTAACATGTTTGGGTTTGTCAGAAGTGGAATAAGTCAATATATTGCTAAGTAATATCAAACATTTTGAAATAATACAGGACATTATTATTTTTTCTCCTTAATTCCCCAATACTTACATTGAAATATACAATGTGTGAGCCTTTTACGTTAAAACAAACGAAAAACACGTTTATTTTATTCCTAAAACGTGTTAACAGAAGTATAGCAACACGTTTCTATTTATGGAAAGCGTACGTTTGTTCACAAAGGCACAAAGAGTAAGATAGAGCAAGAGCAACATTCAGCAGAGCCAACAGGATTGTTAATGTCCCGCATGAAAACTCCCGGTTTTATCCGTCTTATTTTGAAGTTGTGTTCAATTCTATACACTTTATCAGAATGGGTGTTTCTTGTTTATGCACTGGCTTTTATGGAGCGACCACGATTCAACTTCAGCTGACTCCCAACAACACACACAGGCTTAGCGATTTATTACAGACGCGGATTTGTCTCTCAACACACACACCATCTTCGGCCATCTCCGTTCACAATGCGACGAAATGACCGTTTACTGTCTTTTCACCAAAAATTATTAAACAACGCCAATAATTCTCTTTGAAATATCGCAGAGATTTATAAAATAGTTTCTGTTGTTGAATACATATACTTTTAAATTCAAGGCTTCCTTATGACGTATTTTCCCGGGGTGCTTTGCAGCCTGTTATGAATGATCGTCTACCTTTATACTGCCGGTATATTATAGACGTGGCTGATACTATTAACGTATTATTAACGTAATTGTCTTATCATTCACTCAGGGGAGAAACTAAGACATTCAAAACCATTACTGAGTTATAATTTACATTATATGCCTACTAAAAATGGCGTGCAAGGCAGCTTTTACCGGTTGGTCCGAAGGCGGTGAGATTTCAATTGATTGCTACAGTGAGTTACAGAACCTCTACGTTTCTTCTCTCCCCACCCTCACCGCCGGCCTTGACTAACCTTTTAATATATGTAACTTCAGAAATAATTGGCTTAAGATGTGTCTGGCATCCCAGGGCAAGTGACGTTTTTTAGGATTTGTATGAGAAATATATTTTTGATCATAACAAATCTAATCTATGCTTTGAAACTGTCAAAAAAAAATGTCTACAAGCTGATATTCATTGACACTTTCACTGATGTCTTTTATGTGATTCGGGGAGTGAAATAAGATTTCACCAAAATCAAAGTTTATACTTTATGGTGCTGTGTGTTTATCAAAATTGGTCCGTATTTTCAACCATGGACAGCTTGCCCAACATTTTTTTTAATACCAACTACCTGTTTATGTACGTGTAGCTTAAATAGACACAAGACTACACCCAGGACTCCACTTTTATACGTCTTTTCCTAAATAAATGATCAATCTCAAATACAGCAAGCCTTGTATGAAGATAGCAAATACCGTACGCCTACCATCTTTTCACCACAAGATGGCGCCCCTTTCCTGTGAAAGCCCTGCGCCCTCTGCTCCAAAGTAGAAATTGTGCAAGTTTCATCAGCATTAACATGCAAACAACATAAACGAAACGACATAAAATAAATCTGCCGATGTTGTCAAGTGCTTGCTATTTCTGCAGACAATTAACCTAACAGATATTTCAGTTGAAATTGGATCACATTGTTCATCGTGACTTTGACAGCCTTTGTTGGCTGCTCTGGCTCTTAGACCACGTGCTGAAAAATCACTACACAATACAGACCTAAACACTTATCTATTTCAGTATTCTGTCCAAATATTGCACCCATTTTCTACTTATTCGTGCAAAAGAAGAACCCTTTAAGGGGACTTTTTGTCACTGTTTGTAAGTGACTTACTTCATGTATAAATAACTAAATAGTGTTATTTAGTTTCTTACTGTATTCCCAATGGGTTGGGAACACAATTCGCAATAATTCCTCCCTGCTGTCAGGCATGAGTCTACTGTATCTATTACACATACAGTACACTGCAGGCTTCAGGGGGAATTAGCTCAAATGGTAGAGCGCTCGCTTAGCATGCGAGAGGTAGCGGGATCGATGCCCGCATTCTCCAATAATGTTTTCCTTGACCCTGAGTATAAATTGGCTATTGGCACCACCAAGGTTTTATAGTGTGATTTTCACAGCCTGTTTCAATTACAATAACAAGAATAACACAGTATCTGTAATTACATAATAATCAATACATTTTGACCGCTGTAATACTAAATGTAATACTTTACATTTTACGTTTGGCAATGAATCTAAAACAGAAAAACTTTCAATCGTTCAAACCGGTTTCGACCTTGTCCAGCCTCTACCAAGAGATATCCAACAGACCAACAAATGTTACAAGCGTTTGCATGTGTGGACTTTCCCGTAGAAATCACACACGGCCTAATCCCAATATTGATGGTGACTTCACCACCTTCCAATTACTCCCCCGAATAACCGACTTGTTTATGAATGGGATGTAATTTTCTGATATAACGCAATAGCACAACCCACCCTCTCACCACCACACAGATCTAGTATGCAGCTGTTCAGTGCTGCCCTGCTCAGTTTCAAAGATGGGCAGGGTAAATATGGCAACCATTGACGTGACAGCAATGGCTTCTAAAAAAAGCACTGACACCAACGAGATAGGAGCTCGCACCCAGCAGGACAAGAGCAGCGGGCCTGTCCCTCAGCCTCACACTAGGCCCACTTTTCTAACTTTACTAGCTTTCAATCTCTTTAGTACAGTCGTCTTTTCTTTTTCTTTTTTTTTTTTTACAAGAATGAATAGCATGGAGAACTTGGAGAAACAACTGATTTGTCCTATATGTCTGGAATTGTTCACCAAGCCGGTGGTGATTCTACCCTGCCAGCACAATCTCTGCCGAAAATGTGCCAATGATGTTTTCCAGGTAGGCAAATAAACAGTATGCTACTGATTTGTGCTCACTAACAACTTTGAAGTGTTTATGATCTTAAAAAAACTCATTTTTGACTTCAAAATATCCACTAAACAACCTGCATACTTTCATGTTTAAACAATCTGTTGATTATTTTTATTAAAACGCATGTTTCTACTAAACAAGTCATGAATTCGGACTCTCTCAATTGCAACCATATGTCATTGCACTACCAGGGCATTGATTTTCTACCGTGTGTGTTTGTGCTACAGGCTTCAAACCCATACCTCCCAACCAGGGGGGGCTCACTGACTTCTGGTGGCCGTTTCCGGTGCCCGTCCTGTAGACATGAGGTGGTGCTGGACAGGCATGGCGTCTATGGATTGCAGAGAAACCTGCTGGTTGAAAATATTATCGACATGTTTAAACAAGAGTCAAGCAGGTGAGAGAGATGATACAGACAGATACACTTCACTCAATTGCTCTTCACAGAAGGAAAAATCCAAGGACACAGCAATCATGATTTCAATCTCTGGGAGTAGGACTACTTGTATCTCCGTCACATCTCTTCTGCAGATCAAGATCAGTTTAATGATGCATATATTAAACTTTGTTAGAATTACCCTCGCCAATTACCTCTTAAGACAGGAAAGGTGCAAAAATGAGACACTTACTTTTGAATGATGAACAGTGATGAGTTGAATCTGACGAAAAGCCATAATTCTTTCTTGCTTATTCACTGAGGCATAAAGAGAAAATTATAAACAGCACTTTAAAACTCATTTAACATCTAATACCTTAGCCAATTTGTTGTAATTTTATGAATCCAGATACAAAGTTTGTGAGATATATCTATATTGATGCCATTTGGTGATCACAAAGGAGGAGATAAAAAAATATAAGTCCAAGGGTTTGTGATCCATTTTAAGGACAACTGGGACAATTGTAATCCAAAATGGCTTGTACCTATATTTTAGGAGGATGATTCTAAAACTACAGCCACTAATTACTGCAACTGTATACTTACCATACGATTTACTAACAATTGAATAATTTCAGTATAAGAGAAGAAAAACATTATCATATGTGCACGGCTGATTCCATGACACGTTAATTACTGAAATTAAAATTTTACGACAGGGCAAATATAGAGTCAAATTACTGTAAATGTGAACTTTCTGCTCCAAATAGCCAGCTTAATGACAGTTTCGACTGAATGACAATAAATAACAACATGTATGTTGTTGTTAACTTACAAAGTTGCACACAAGTTACGTTAGCTGGCTAGCAGATTACATGATGCTAGCATAACAAAATGCGATGTTGATAAAAAAAAAATAGAATACTTTTCACCTTATCACGTTTCTCGTCTACTTCTTTTCTTTTCGTACTGCGCTGATTAATTTTGTCTTTTCATTTTCACACACTCATATCGGTCCACTTGACCATAACGTCATCGTTATCCATAAACGATCGCATCGCGTACAGACTCTGACGGCTCAAGTGACCTTTTTTCCCAGGGTGCAATTTTGGCGCCCCCTACTGGATGGCGGCCAACTATGTCGACATCAACACTGAAATTTGAGAGACACAATTTTTAGTGATCAAGGTTAGCACTTAACTGCAGTATCACCTTCATAGTTTATAAACAGACTTTATTTCTCATGAAGTAGAGGTTTGAGGTTTGAGAAAGCAGGAGAAGGATAAAGTGATGGTCTAAGATGAAGTCTGCATAGGTACGAGCTCCCTCTCTTGTTCTGTTCATGGTCTGATGGTGTTTTGGTGTGTTTGTTATTGTTCATCCTCATCACCTTCAGAGATTATTCTGACACTTTAAGTCTTATGATCAGGATTTCAAAGTTATTTTATGAAACAACCTACTGGAGATCACCTGTGAGTAAAGCATTGCTGCTTTCTTTATACTTTCAGCAGCAACAAACCAACACCACAGAAAAAGGAAGAAACTCCCTTGTGTGATGTCCACGAGGGAGAAAAGATTAACATTTTCTGTGTGACCCACGGAGTGCCTACATGCTCCATGTGCAAGGTGTTCGGAGATCACAAAGACTGCGAGGTGGCGCCTATGACAAGCATCTACCAGACAAAGAAGGTGAGGCTGGGAGTGCTTTTGGAGGACACTGACACTGAAATCAAGATAAAGTCGCACTTCTCGCATTTACTGTGCCATGTCCTCCCCCCGCAGACGGAGCTGAGTGACGGGATTGCCATGATGGTTGGTAACAACGACAGGATGCAAGGCATCATCAGTCAGCTAGAAGAAGCCTGTAGGGCCATAGAGGTCAGTGTCCAACTGCTGCAACGCCTGCTCGTTCATTCACACAGCAAGACTCGCCCCGTGCACACACCTGCGCTCACAAATACACATAGAGACAAATCCAATATGTCCTTGTCAGTGCCACTATCTTTGAAGGTGTCCAACATAAGCGATGTAGTTGATGGTGGGAGGACGGACATCTTTCCTTTGGGTCACGTGCCACAGTTGGAGGCAGCAGAGAGAAAGCTGGAGTGGATCCAGGCTCCTATGTGTCACTGTCAGCGCCGTCATGCTGGACAGACACACAGGATGAGATATGTTGTCTTGCCTGTACATATGGGCTGAGGACACACTAACCCACCAGAGCTTAGCATTACCAAGACAACTGTACTCAGAAAGCAACACTTATTACCTCATTTTCCTTGTTTACAATTTAGATTGCCGTACATTTGTCCCCAACATCAGGATAAATGATTCATGCAGACAGACTTTCATAATTTAGCAACTCTGTGTCGATGTGTGTGTGTGTGTGTGTGTGTGTGTGTGTAGGAGAACGGTCGGAGGCAAAAAACTCTGGTGTGTGAGAAGTTTGATCATTTGTATACCATCCTGGAGGAGAAGAAGAGGGAAATGAGTCAGAAGGTCACAGGCGAACAGGAAGAGAAGGTGAACTACATCCGGGGCCTGACCAGGAAATATGGAGACCATCTGGAGGAGAGCTGTAAGATAGTGGAGAAGGGGATCCAGACCATGGAAGAGCCAGAGATGGCCATCTTCCTCCAGGTTAGAGTCTAACCGGGCTCAATATTTTACCATGAATGTAAATGTTTCATGTTTGGTATGAGCTGAGTGGATTCTTTGTCTTTGTCTCTATCAGAACACAAAGCCTCTCCTCAAACAGTGAGTATCAGGTGTGCATCATCAAATGTGGGTAATTATCACCAAACTAATGATTTTTCCCCTTTAAAACCTTTAATTGCTTTAAGGATTGCAGAAGCATCCAGTATAGCCCATTTGGACAAAGTTGAGCGTGGCTATGAGAATATGGATCACTACCAAGTCGAATTCATAAAAGAGGGGAAGGCCCTGCGCAGCATCGACTTCATTCAAGGTGACGAGACAAATTATGGAGATGATAATTAAGCGCTCACAGCTCAATGCCATTTCCCATTGACTCTTGTTGTCTCGACAGATGATGAAGACGAAGATGATGAAGAGGATGAAGACGGAGATGAAACTGCCGAGGAGGGAGCCGGAACCCAAACTGTTTCAGGGGGTGCTGGTGCCGCCGCCCTCACAGCTGCAGCCTCCATCCAAACTTCGGCCCCCGCCACAGCCATGACCTAGCTGTCAGCCGGAGGTCTGGGATGATTTCATGTCAATTCTGGTACTTTTTTTCCCCAGATTGGGGATTTAGATCTGTGCCCGTGGGATGCCAGAGTTCCTAAGTCAGACTATTCCCATCCCTCTCCAACTGCTCTTCTTAAGGACTTTCAAGGATATTTTAATACACTGGATGAGAGAAAAGCTAAGAATGTCTCATGATTATAACTAAAATCTCACCTGGTAGCCTCTGTTCCACTTGCTTAAACTGTTTAATTTGAGATCAGGATAGGTTAGTCGAAGCAAGAAAGCCCGTTTACCCACTTTGTTGTCTATTTTACACGACTGAAATAATTAGTATGGTAGAAGATTAAAGATGCAGGCTAACGATGTAGACCATTAGATTTTATACATGGAATAAGAATTGTGAGGCTACATCAAATCGTGCACATGACACCCTGTATTATGTGCTTTATTGTTTCATGTGTGTATTATTATGTATGTCATTTCCTATCAAGAACAAAACGTCTTTGGCCATATTATGTTCCTCAGCCTGGAATTAAAAGTGAACTGTAAAAGAACCTGTGATATTTCTCACGTTTAGCAGGATTACCAAAACCACAACAGGAACCACAGTTCGCATCTATTTACTAGTATGAGCACAGCCCTTTTTTGGGCATCTGTCTGGACTAAAATAACAACTAGACGTCTGTGAAGATTCTCAGTCATCCAGGTCATGGTTACCCAAGGAGGGTTGAACGAGGGCAGCTGGAATTGGTTGAAACCAAGTTCAATCATGTCCAGTTGCCCTCGATTAAACCCTCCTTGGATAACAATGAGGTGTTGCCTAACACCCACGTGTGTTTGCATGTGTGCAAAAGTGAAAAAGTCTTAGTTTTGTCCTTCATCTTTTATCTTTCTTTAACACTTCCCCTCTCATTTCATCCTGTCGGAGGAAATCCAGCTACAAAGGGCATTAGCAGCCTTTTTATAGCTGGATCAGACCGCAGCTGTATGGTTGTTGTCGCTGCTGCAGATATGAACCGGACTGCATGTATGCTTCTTTATTATCCATCGGTTTCATCTCGCTGTGACTCCACTATTCAGTTTTCCCGCAACTAAATTCCATCTAATTATTGCACGCCATTTTTCAGTGAGTTGGATCCTTTACAACCCGGCTCAATGCAGCACTAAGCCCCAAGTTGCCAAGTGGGCCAAACAGAATAGGATGACTCACACTTGCGGCTCTTGTTTAGTTTTCCCTGACACCATGGGTCAAGGATCAGCACAGCATCCAACACAAACACGCACATACATACGCACACTTCCATTAGCTCGGTGAGATGCGTGTGTGGATACCACATACTGTTTTAATGAGAGGTGTTGTTGGAGGATTAAGGCTCCACAAAAGGATGCTATGAATGCCCCTCACCTGTGAGTACATACTCAGCTGCAGCACCATTGTGGTTATTCAATGTAATGGGTGTTTCCAGAAAGAAAATCCCTTTTCTATCAATCAATGCTTGCAGGGGAGAATGTGCAGATACTGAGACCACTGGTGCTCTCTCTGATTGTGTGCTACACTTTCTCTTGATCAGATGAAGTAACTTAGACACATATCGGGGATAATATTGGCATATTTCTGCACGGTTTATTAACCATTCGTGTTTAAGGATATCCACAGAGAAATGTGAGCGTTGCTTTTCATTTTTTATTAAAAAATATAGATATGACGTTCTCTTGCACAACAAAAAAATGACTGGTTGCACATAAGTTTATTAACAAACGTAAATATAAATACAGTCACTTATAATCTAAAACAAAATTCTCATTTCTGAATGCAGTCTTTCGTGTTTTAACCAAAATGTCCAAATCCAAATATGATGAACTGCTACAGATCTGACACCAACATTAAAACGGCAAGGTACAATCGGATAATTAGAGGCCGAGCCCGTTTACTCTTCATAGTTTGAGGTTAAAGCTATAAATAATAGAGTGATAAAGCAGCACTATACTGTACAGAGCTTGTTTTGTGTTGATGGTAAAAATGTAAAAAGAACTGAAAGGGGAGGGAGATCTTTGGACTGAACGAGGCTTTCATTTCCCGAAGAGCTCCATCATTCTTCTGTTATTTTGCGCTTGCTGGGCCAGCTGTTCGGCTCTGGACATCTCCATCATCTCCCGGAGGAGATGGAAGGTCAGATCCAGGGATATCGGCGGGTCCTCGGACCTCCTTCCCCTCTCCATCGATTCGTCCACTCCTCGATCACCGAGGCCACTTATGAGCGCCCGGATGTTCCCAAATTTCCCTTGTAAGAGACGCCGCGTCAGCAGGGGCTGCAAAGCTCTGTTGTAGATTGCAGGTGAGCCGCCGGGATACATTGACTGTGACGGGAAAGAGCTAGAGTCCCCGTTGCCCAGTCGAATGAAATACTCCTCTCCAAGCCGCTCCAGGATGGGACCAGACTGATGCTGCTGCTGCTGCTGCTGGGAGTTTTGGGTACCGCCAGGGCTCTCAATAGCCCGACATTCGTAGCGCGGCAAGAAGGCGACGAGCAGAATCACGGTGGTACCAAGTAAATTGAGCTTCATGTCAGGATGTCAGCAGGAATCTGAAAGGAAAAAAAACGTGCCGATTTTAATTTCATGTTTCTTATTCGCCTAAACCTAAATAGAAATGTCCTGCGTAATGAGGAATTTACGCACACCAAACAAGTGTTGTATTCATATAATTGTTCTATAAATCAATATAAAACTGTTGCAATTCATTAATTGTATAAGGACACTATGTTATTCGCTTTCATCCGCGTTAATCTCACGCACACATTGTTGGGAAATCGGTGCGCAAAGCGCGCGTAAAGAGACCGTGGAGTTAAGGCTGTTATGACATGAAATGTTATTACCTCTCATCTCCATACTTGTTATCAATTATATAAAAGACGATGACGTTCGATAATGTGAGGGAATGATTAAAGTGAACTCCCACTTGGTGATCTGTGTGTGCATTTGATGGTAAGGCTGTGCGCAAAGATCTCTTTTGTACGATTTATTTGGAAAGATGGAGACGGCAAGCAGCAATCAACGTGCTAAATAAGTCAGACAAATTGTATTGTAGATAAAAGCGGGAAAAAGCGTCTTACCTTCAGTGTTTAGAGGAGATCCGGTAGAAAACTGTGCAGGTTTCCAGTTGTAGATGGCGAGATGCCGCCCGCTTCACTTCTTTGAAGAAACCAGTATATGGTTACTTTAAGAGCAGATGCTGAATGGACTTATATAGCCAAGCTCACTATAAGAGTGGTGCTCCAGGCTGACTTTAAGTCTGCGCGTTCATGTGGCCAGTAACGTGAATGGACGCGTGTGAGAAAAAAAAAGGAAAGAAAAAAAAAAGAAAAGCGCTTTAGTTTCGATGAGATGAGTCATATGTGCGGGTGCGTCTGTGTTTTCAGAATAGGCCACACCTGCTGGCTTTAAAATAAATAAGTAAATAAATACATTTACGCATGAATGAGGCCGTCCCAAAAAGCTGTTGGGAGTGGTTTTAATGTTCAAAAACAAAAGTTTGCATATGCACTTTGTCCAACTTTTCATTCACATTTTTTTGAAAGTGTGTCCAAACATTGTATAATGAAAAATGCATCTGCAATATAATTTCAAAAGCAAACAGTGGACACATAATGGAAACGCAAACTGATAGTAATGATGCAAACAATTATCCAGTGGTTCAAAACACTGTTATTTGGATGTAATCCAGATTATCTGCATTTTAGACATGCAGTTTAGACAGTGACCGACTTTGTCATGCGGTGCACCGCACATTGCTTGCATTGATTTCACCGCGGTTTCCATGCTGATCTGTGTATTCCGTACACAGCTCGGCCCCTGAGAGGTGCATTGTCTCCCAGTGATTCATTGCTGCTGCATGTATGTACGTCATTACTCCTCAGAGCGTCGCGTCAGAAGGGCCCATCATCGAGCTCTTAAGATGGAGAGCTTCATCCAAATTCAGTTATGCCGTTAGAATCCCAAAGAGTCTGAAGATGAAAAGAGGAGCTCTCAGTCATCTGTTACTTTGTCTGCTAGGTGGCAAAGCAACACAAAGAAAGAAATACTTCATTAGTTCTCATGGTGACATCCAGGAGACCTTCCACAATTACATCATAAGGTTTCAGTCAATCCTTAAAACAGCTACTTCATCCAAACACAGGAGCAGAGGATCAGTTTGGGACATCAAGCACATGTCAGGGAGACTTTGGACACATTGTACACTTCCTCACCCATTGGTGCATCAGAACTTTACTTGCGGATGGTGACAAACTGTTTTTTTCTATCGCTTCTCCACTTTGTCACTCTTTCCCCTTTGCTGCTGCAGGGGAGGTGTCAGGTCCCATCATGAAGAACACATGTTCTACGACACAAATAGAAAACACCACCAGATGAGGGAGAGTGTGCTCATGTCAACTCATGTCACCTCATTTTCAAATCGCTGTGCTCCAGAGAAATCCTCTCCCGTGACGCAAAAGCGGAAAGGATTCAGGCTTAAAATATTATCACTCTGTTCCCTCAATTCGAGTCTCTTAGATGATTAGAATAGATGAAGCTTTATTTATTCCTTCAGGGGGAATTGGGTTGTTGCTTCTTAACGTGACCTTTGCATGTGACCTATCGTTGTGGAAAATACAAAAGGGGAATTTATGAGAAAGGGTAAACTTTGGTCTGCATACCAAACTGATTTGCAAAAAAGCATAAAGAAACACTGTCAGACAAACTCTCCATGGCAACAGATCCTCCCTAATTGATAATTTGCCTTTCTGATTATGATGTGCTACGAGGAAGAACAAGTGTTCCTTGCTCAACTGTCACCTCCAAAATAATTGGACAGCTTTCCCTTGTGTATTGAGCCGCGCAGGCACCGTGTTTCCCCACTGTCAGGGGCTGATCTTTGTAAAACAAGGTCATGCTGGTTTGTGTTAAGAGGTATTCTGGGCCCGATCTCCGGGACTACAGGGCTCAGGGATCCTAATCTAGACCACATTCTGACCTCAAGGGCTCAGGTGTCCTTGTGGTTTACAGGGAGGGAGAATTTACAGAATTTGCATTTTGTGCTTAACAACTGACCAAAGGATTAAATTAAATATTCATATAACCATCCAGTGTGATTGGAGGAAATACAATGAGAGGAATGTTCAACCATGACAGTTAGGGGCTAAAAATTCATTAATAATGCAGGATGAAATCTGTTATTCAGCATTCCCTCTGGTTTAGTTGCTGTTCAAATATTCTTTAGTGCAACTCAATTGTTTCTTAGCTGCGTAACAATCCTCTGAAGTATCGTTAGAAATGCTGCTTTATAATGAAAAATATATGTGAAACGAGTTGTTTGCATGCAGCTGAGCAGCGTGGACGCCTGCCAGTACGAGTGTGTGAAGCA
This sequence comes from Brotula barbata, assembly GCA_900303265.1. Taxonomy (NCBI): domain Eukaryota; kingdom Metazoa; phylum Chordata; class Actinopteri; order Ophidiiformes; family Ophidiidae; genus Brotula; species Brotula barbata. The sequence continues at coordinate 166,448 of OMNV01008010.1, read as the reverse complement.
AATCTGTCCATAATGCAGCAAAATCCCCAAGGGCCCCTCTGTCTGTATGAATCTAACATGCAGTGAAGGTGTTAAATCAGATGCTTGTTCACATACCGGAGACAAATCCCCTCTCACACAGGGGTTACGGAAGGAAACAGACATCACACACACTCCACAGTTTCTTCATAATCTGATTTTCGACCTCAAATTTAGCAGATGAGGACAGCAAACATGTTTTTAGCCTTCATTGAAGAAACCCCTCCTCCACTCCTCTTCCCATGCTATGCGGCTGGATAGAAGATACTTAAATCCAACATCTGTCAACATATTAAAGATATGAGTTCTGATCTAATTTTAGCTCGGTCGGTTCGAGCTCTTTTTTTTGTCTTTTACTGTTATTGTGGAAGCTGTTGTAAGTTATGGTCGTATGAAAATGAATCTCTTCAACCTTTTACACAACCGCGATTTGGTTCGTCTTATTTTAGAATGCAATGTTAGAAATTCATTTTAGAAACTCCATCCACTTTTTTATGACTCATAGACACAGATTGCAATGACAAAACGAATACGACGTTCTTAGAAATAAGAAGCTCCAGCCCAGGGTTCAGGCTTTGTGTTTAGGATTTGCGCCTGATGCAAAATATTCACCTTTTGCGCATGATTTACCCTTATAAAGACATATTCATATTTGACACCATTCATTAAGTATTGATCACACAAATATGCGATAGAGCAGTCGGACGCTTTTACATTGCAGATTTTAATGGTTTGCAATTTAATGAAAACTTGCACTTTCAACCCAAATCTAGGCCAAAGCCATTCCACCAAAATTGTCACCCAATTTTCCTGCTCTTTGGTAATACTTTTTCACCATAAGTGGCTCTTAGGGGCCTCTAATCTGAAAATGAAATCTTGATATTTTCTTCACACATGGTGCTGCGGTGTAATGTAATGGCTATGGTTTGAATCATTTATAACTCAGTAATTTTGTTGTTGCAACAGAAAAAAAAAAGTTCTATTGACGGCAGGGAAGCTTGAGTGACAAATGATGGACAGACATCAACATTTACAGTTGTTGTCCCAAGAGAAAGGAGGCGGACCAAGAAAAGAAACATTCAGATTTGATTTATTTTACGCTTGAACTGTGTCTGAACCTCAATGAACGTAAAAGTCTATTCTTAAATTGAACAGATTTGGTCCATGTTGGATTCTCATTGGTACGTTTGCCATCTGTCACTTTGTGCTGTCTGCTATCAGTTAAGTCTGGTATGTTTATATATGTAGGAAACCTCTATGTCAATATCTGGGCTGATATTTTATTTGGCTTTTATAGAACCAGATTTCCCTCATGTGACGCGATATTAAACGTAACAGAGCCCCTGATGTTCTTACCAGTTGTATTCTCTGGTATGATTGGCAGATACACACATTTTTTTTGGAACCACACAGCATTTGGACAACAAAATGAGGTTAAATTGCCGGTGTGGTGGAGCGAGAGTCATTGTTTCCTTCTTTCTTCATCCATGCATGAAACTTCTGCAAAGACAAAAGCAGTCACAACGGTTCAACATGAGAATATTCCAGACTGCGTCATCCGTAAACGCATCTTGTAGCATCGCACAGCTGTGATTGGTTGAGTCATAGTTCTTTGATTTTTTTTTTTTTCTCTGAGGGTTTAAAAGTGCAATATTCTCGTTCTGACTGATGCCAACTTAATCATATTGACTCAAAGTGGTCACTTTTTAATGAAGCCGTGCCCCGTCTCAGCCCGTGTCACCTCCTATGTGTCCAATCATGGCGCTTCCTGCCCTGTACACAGCTTGATCATCGCTGTGCATTTACCCCACAGCACACGTAATGGATGCCCTGGGCCTCCACCACATTAGACAGGATGCAAGCCAGTGGAGATGAGGTGGAATCAGCTGTGTGTGCGGAATGACACACGTCGTTGTTTTTCAGAAATTGCCTTCATGAGGAAATCATAAAAGGACCGCTGTGTTATATGTTGTGACGTGGTGGCACAACAAATATCCAGCGTAAGATAATTAGAAGAGCATCCAAACACAACAAATCTACATCGTGACCTTCTATTCCTCCATGAAGCCGAGTGACTCGTGTTTTCTCTTTATCGTTATCATCAGAGGGTGATAGATCCAAAGTTATCCTCTTTTCTCATGGTTTGCAGATGATGTGAATTCCTCCTTTACCCCGGTTTCTCCCTGATCGGACATGAGCATTCCTCTAAGTCAGAAAATGGATCCATCAGACAGCGTCACTTCCATTTCCCAAGCTGATGGCATTAAGCATTTCAGAGAATCACTGTTGAACTTCAATCTTTGTGATGAATCCAGTGGAGTGGCTGTGATTTAAAAGCTTCCCCAGCTCGGCATCAATCAACTGAACCGGTCAAATAAAACTAATACAGTGAATCAATATAGAGAGATACACATTAATCAGGATGCTCCCCCCTCCACTAGCCTCTAAGAATGTTGCCATGTTTATGATGATGGATGCAGAATAAAATGAGCAGGAGAGGAGGAACCTGCAGGTATAGACAGGATGGACGGGAGTTGGACCCTCAGACTGGTCTTATAGAGAAAATTCATCAGTGTAAGAGAGTGGAGTAGCAATGAGCAGCCGTCAGTCAGAGAAGAAGTGCCAGGAACTGGAGGACATCCAGGTATCTGGGACTATGCAGTGACGGCGTCTCGATCTGTGTGTGGGAGAGCAGAGGGGCAGCAGATTTGCTGTCCACCCGAGGCAGGTCAGCTGATTTCACTGATGAGAGCACAAATGATGTCACAAAACAACTTACTAAAACCAATATTAAAGTATTTGATTTCAACGCATCATGTAAACAATTAAACTTTTATTTGAGGAGTTGACATGCGAGTTAAAAATATTTCCCAGTGAGATTCTCACCGTTTCTGCCAAACCTGTGAACCAGAGGTGACGCATCCCGGATGTGTGAAGGATGCCGTCAACTACGCACAATATTAATTTGCGATTGAGCTGAAAAACAGCCGGGATGCACAGAAAAAAGTTGAAAAGTTCCTCCCAGCTGCTGTGGCAGAGACAGTGAATCTTCTTTACTTACTTATTCTTCTTGATATTCAAAGTCAGCCGGATTTCCCGTTGCAAATGTGCAAAGAATGATTTTCTGTTTATTCACTGCCGGGCTCTTATTATGCTGCCCGGCGTGCTGACCTTGTGAAAGACTTTACATCCTGATGTTTGAGCACCGCTGGGGCTGACCACAGAGGAAATGAACGCGGGGCCCGTGGAATGACTGCAGTACATCCAAAGTTGTCAGCCAGATCAATTTGATGTTAAACGATAAGTTAGTAAATGCTTTGGGCTTCTCTCTTCATATGCAGCCATACTTCATCCACCGTCTCTGCTTGAATTATGTTGGCAGGAATGGCTGCTGGTGATGTATTGATGGCGCCACCGAGGCCCCCGTTTCCTAAAAATGTTGTTTTGTTCCATAAATGGATGTTTACGCCAAGAGCAATACCCGTACTCTCCTCCATTCATCTACCTGCTGTTTATGCTTTCTACAGACACGGTTGAGCTCTGTTGTCTTTTTCAATTCTCATTATGTTTGCTTTTCTCTATGATTTTTCTAATTTGTCTTAGATTTCGTGTGACGTCCAAATCAATGTCCGCTGACCCGTAGTTTTGCAGATTTCCCTGCTCTTGGCCCTTGATGTCACTGGTTCTTTGATGCTCGACCCGCTGGCTCTTGGGGCCCAAACAGCCCCAACACGTTCCACGTCTTCAGAACGGGACGCCCTGAGCTTTGGGCTTTTATTTCCACATTGCTATATTTGGAGCTACACATCCTATATTTAGTCCTCAGTCTATATTATTGATACTTTTTGCATGTTTTTGTTTAATCCTGTATGAATCTGTAGATCCAGAAACTTCAGTTTGCCGGCTAACACAGAGCCCCAAACTGTTTAAGCTGCTTATAATATCCCGCCCCGAGTCGTAAAGCTGCTCTTTGTTGTAAGGCCCGCATGTCACAAGGTTCCTAATCTTTTGAAAGTTCCTTGAATATCCACAAAATTTAACACAATTTATTTCTTTATACCTCGCAGTTCCTGCAAGTAAACTGTAGTGGACCCACAAAAGTTTAAAAACACAAACATGACCACTATCATCATCAACATAAGTGAAATCCAAAACATTGCAATCCCATTTATGTCCACAATTGCAGATTCGTCCCATTTATTCAGTTAATATTAATACAGTTGTGATGGTAATTGTATGAAAAGATTAAGGAGCTACCAAAAGCAACATTTCAGGCGTTTTATGGCTCCTCATCATTTTGGAGGTCTGACAACATCGAGAAAACAAAGTGGATTTTTGTTACTCGCTCATCAATTGATCTAACGCGCCTCAAATATAATTAGATTGAGCCATAATTTGATCCTCCTATTTCTGGCATAATTAAACGGGTTACATCCTCTACATATTAATCAACGCCATCGTAATAACGTATATCTTACGATCAGTCAGGTTAGATAAAGTTGCTGTGTGGTGGAGGGGACTTTGTTTACCTTATTTCACTTATAGGTAACAAACAAAACCGTTATACTTAAGGTACGCTGACGTTCGCCTTTGTCGTTTTTAACCTTTTGAGACGTATAAAAATTTAGATTGGCTTTCAAGATTGAAAGCAATTAAAAGACAAAGCCTTTTAAAAAGCCACAAAGTGCTCTGTGATAACTTGTTTCCGTGTTTGTTTGCCTGCAGGATAAATAGAAGAAATTAATTTCATCTAAAGTCATTATATTTGAGTACCTGCACTTACAGAGCTACAAGGCTGTTGTCTCCACTTCTACATACTAATTAGTCATACTTAATGACTCTGCTTTGCTTTTTTAAAATGCAGCTAAATTAACATAATCATGAATTTGTCTCTTACTAATATCAATGCAAAATTGATTTATTGCCACTGACGGAGGAAAGAGACACTTACGTGTGTTTGCAGAGCAAACACTCATTGATCGTACGCCACACTCCTCAGGATTTACACAAACTTTAAATTTGATTAGTCCGGCTGAAGTTTGCAAACTGTTTTTTTGTAATTAACAACCGTGTTTTTCCTTTTTCGGCTCATCCCGATGTGTTCGGCTCACTGGGCCGTGCGCACACCTCCCACTCAGGTGGGCTTCCCCGAGCTCCTTGACCCTTTTCACCAGGGGTGAGCGTGAATTACATTAGCCACAGTTATGTAAACATTAATTAGATGAGGGATTTAGATCACGGAACAACACCAATCCTATAAATCCATTGAGCTGGAAGCCATCACTCACCACGATGCACGAGTTTGTTGTTTTGTGGAGTGACTGCCGATGTGCCAGTACGCACGTATTGGTATGGATTTCTATCGTGCATATTTCATCGGCGCAGGCAGCGATCTGGGGTGGACGCGGTTTAGTTTAACTTGGATTGGCAATGAGTTTTAACCAAGGCAGAAGGAAAGGGCGCCTAACTAACCACAAGTAGGTTGTACGTAGCCCGCAGTGATTCACACAATTACAGCTGCTTTGTTGCATCTGTGTAAGGAATCAAAAATGGAAGTAGCATCCTTTCTTCTCCTCTAAATCGTCTGTGACACTGAATCGTCATGCTTTATTTGAGCGCACATATGGAGTCGAGGGCTTGCGGCTGTCACTCCGCATTACTCTCCATTGACACCATGTGCGCAGACAATGAGCAAATTAAGCCTGTCGCTGGGTGTGAGTGTAAATTTGCCCCAAATCTCTGCCGCGGAGGAAAGTCTAGATAACCTCAAAATAAACATGAGAATTAGCACAGCATGGGTGTTGGTTTCACTCAGAGGTGCTTGTGTGACAAAAAAAAAAAGAAAAAAAGAGGGAAACCAAGTTTGAAAGGAGGGACACACACGTCACAAAAGCACCACACCCCATTATGAGCACGAGAAAGTAATATCAAGGACCTCACAAAAAACCAGAGTCCGGGAACAGATTATTTGAAATAAATCCCTCGTCTTGTGCGGTGGATATTGCAGCCATTTATCAACAATAACGCCTCCGGTTTTTCCAGGACAAACTGGGCGGAAAGCTGCTTTCTGTGGTCCAGAACTTCCAATAAAGGTCCAGTGATGTTCAGACCCGGTGATTTGAAAAGTCTTCCTCGATACACAAGCTTGTCTGTGCACATAATAGGGTGAGGGATGAGTCATCAGCCCAAATTAGTTTTTCCATTTCTCAGAGTTTTCTCAGGTTTTGTGCTTCTTATGCTTCCTCAGGTTCTGGCCTGAAAAGGCGATAAATTTAAGATTTGTCAACGCTGTACGACAGAGTAACAGGTGCAGTACTGTGGTCAAATTTAAGGCTGTAAGTTTTGGATCCTTGTGTTGATTCTTGATAATTAACTGTCATTTCACCACCATTGCTTGTTCTTCCAAATATTACCTGTCATGAGCTCTGGGTGGTGAATTAATGAAATGTTCAACAGGGAGGGGACCAGGGTACGACCCAGAATTATATATCCCATCAGGTGTGGGAACATCCTAGAATTCTCCAGGAAGAGCGGCATGCTCGGCCCACACAGTTTCTTCACGTGCGTCACTATCTCTGAGACTTTTTATCTTATATTGTAGTTTTATAACACATCCTCCTGCATTTTGGGGTTTGAGTATTGCCTCTAAAAAGCTTCCAGACTCTTAACGGATGCTTTGAAGTGTCATTTTCCATTATCACCTAACTGCGCCATATATTTGCCAGATGTACGTTTAGGTGTGATTATGTTACTCAAACTTAGTTTTCAAAGAAACAATAGTTTTCATCCGACCTCAGCCTCCGGTGGACTAAATACCGTACATCAGAATGCAGAGAAAACCTGAAACGTCATCGGACGTTCTTCAAAAATGTTTCCCTCGAACAGTAGATGGAGAACACAGAGATTCCATTTACATATCAAAGCTTCCCAATGCTTTAGGGTCCATGCAAAGATGTATGTGATCCATATTATTTATAGCTCAGGAACGTCCCCTGGGATTTTGATAGTGCTCGGCGTGTGTCATGCCAACAGAGAGGACACCTGGGTGAACGTAGCGTGCAATTAGCGGATGTTGCCTCACGTCAGGCCGAAGGGTTGTATGACGCGTGACCGACATTTAATCGCAGCATTGATCAGACGGTTCAAGGCAACTTTGGGAGAACAAAGCGAAGAGTGGCTGACAGGAGTCACTTGGAGAGCAGGAGAAGGACGTTTGTCAAATTCTTTGATGAGTCCCACGCTGATACATTACCATCGGTTATATGATCCTGATGTTGCGGGCACGTTTAACATGCTAGAGGCACGCTGACACTCTGTTAGCGATAAGTGACAGTGGGCCTGAGGACGACTGGAGCAAGGTGACTTCTGCCCTTTTGCTAATGAGCATCACTCCTCTGACTCATCCGGCAACATTGACAGATCCAAGAGGAGTTGTTTCTCTTGAATGGCACACGAACAACGTTACTATTCCCAGGCGGACATCTTTGCATCTTTTCCCATTCAGGCTGCGCTGTGATGCTTTGCCGTGAATATTTCACAGAAAGAGACTGCACAAATATCGCATTCATTGGCCGTTGCAGATCCAGATGTGCGATACAGAATGTTTGCCAAAAATATCACCCTTAATTTGATAATAAAGAATCATAATAAGAAACATCTGAGTTTATCGTGCATGCAAAGCGCAGTGACGGACTATTGTGATGGCATGATGTCCACTCTACACTTTCCAGGTGTGTTCACAAAACCAATAACAAACAAAGAGTTTGAATCCCCAAAAGACGAGCACCTCATTATACACCAACGGCTGCACACACGCTGGAGCCCACAGGGGAGACGGCAGCACTTACAAGGTCTTTGATGCGTCACTGAAAAGGCTAATTTGTCACTTGTCAGAATGCATATTTTGCTTCAAACAATCCCTTTTTTTTTTCTTCCAGGCTTCCATGCTCCACTGCCTTCAAATCATGTGGCATCAACTTGAGAGGTAATTAGGCTAAAAGTCCTCCTATGTGTGTGTGACGAGGCAGGTGAAGGGTATGCACATGCGGCTGCTGATTTTGCCCGAATCGGCCAAATTTTCACACAGATGTGCCTGATGTGTCAGTTGGATCTCAGTAAAATCAAAGGAACAACAATAACTTGCAGTCCTATACAGGAAATTGTATACTTTTATCGATTACAACCATTTTTTTTCCAAAATAAGGTTAGATTGAGCAAATTGGATATCCGCCCTGTAATGAAGAATTCCCTGGAGGTACTAGTGGCTGTCTGCATTCATTAACTCAGTATCAGTCTAATTATGCACCTATGTGCATTGACGGACTAATTAACAGAGGGTCAATAGGGGCCCTGAATGCGCCTCACGTAGAGGCCCAGCCCTCAGCCCCCTCATTATTGGAGTTGCACTGAGGCTTCAAAGAGGATTTCTACCTGGGGGCTTTGATGACACTTTTTAGGTTCCACAGGTTTGCAGCAACAAAGTTGATGTTTCTGCTTCTGCCTGTCACAAAAAGACCACAGGGTGTGGAACGTCAGACTTTTTATAGCCGCGAATTTACAAGGCCCGGTGGTGATTTAGCATGATCATGAAGTGAAATGACTGGAAGGATCCGTGACAAATTTAACTGTAAGGCCTCTGTGTTGGAGTGAAATATCAAAGTGTAGAGCCTCATGTTGGAAATTCGTAGTTTTAGGTGAATGGAGTTGATTGTAAACCACGAGGAACAAAACCAGGTTGTTGTCGCACATAGTTCATGATGTGTTCGCCTCATTCTAATTAATCAAAGCATACTCGAAGTATAATTGAATACTCAGATTTCTGTGTTACAAAGTCATACACGGACTAACTTGGCGAAGGCTCCGACTCCACCAAGTACACGCTGTATGTCACTGTAACAGATGATGTCACCGTGTTGCCCCCACCAAGTTGCTGAGTACCAAACTGAGGGACGACCTCTGTAAATTGCCAGAACACCATGCAGCCCCGATCCTTCCCAGATCCAGCATGGCGCCACTGATAGTGTACTTTCTTTCATGGTCTCGTACTTGGAATGATATCTGAAGGACTCCTCGCTCTGTACCATGCTGTTTCCAGGAAGCAGGCCAGCCGCTTGACTGGCGTCCGGGAGACCACACCTGTGTTTCCTATGGTCGCCTGCAAACAGGGTAGATACAAACACACACACACACACACACACTATGACCTGGCTCCAGAGAGCAGGGCAATACCTCCCACCTCAGAGAGGGCTGCCCTCCTGTCACAGAATTACCTTTCTACCCAGGTGTTTGGTCACATGTAACAGCTGTGCAATGAATGCAGGTGACACAGACACTGGAATGAAGGGAAAAAAGAGACGTTTCAAGATCCTTCTCTCGAGTAAGTAAGTAAGTAAAATCATCGTATCAAGTGTGATATGTGCAACATTTTTCATAACAACTCTGTCACACGTCAATGCGATCCGCCAATTCTTCCACGTTGTGATTGATGCATCTTTTGTTGTTCACGGGCTCCACGGCAATGACATCATCTTGCTGAACAGATGATGGAGTTTATCTTCTAACTTGTCCTTCTCAGGACGTGTGCTCCCACGTGGAGCAGGCGGTAGTTTGGAAGCAGCAGGTGTCTGTGAGGACCAAATGGTGTTTCTGTCCCAAACACATCAGATCAATAGAAGCTCTGACCTCAACTGTCAGCCAACTAAACTCTGTTGGCCAGGAGACGCTCTCCAACCCC
>OMNV01008010.1:114609-147719 GCA_900303265.1 Brotula barbata | reverse complement strand
CCCCCCCCCCCATTTGATTTGCTCTGTGGTATAATCCATTTGTAATAAAGGCTGCAGGAGGCAGTCATTCTGGAGCCAGTGTTAGGCAGGAATGTCCTACATAAGGAATGATGCTGTTAATGTTAGACTGTGATTGCAAAGGGTGACTGAGGAAACTGATTCATGTGGTAAATATTCAAGTGAGCCAAAGAGAGAACCTTTCACAGCCTTGCATCGTTGCTGCCATATTAGCTTGGTAGAATCTGACAGAAAACACGTAGAACACAAACTAGGAATTTGTGCATTTGTAGTTTGGATTTGATTTTGTGTGTATGTGTGTGTTTTTAGACGTGTGAAAGAACCTGCTGCATCGGAGAGCTACAAGTCATTTTTGTCACTGTGGATTAGCACATGCATTTTGTTGTTTGACAGTGATTAATGGTAAAAAGGAGATTAGGTCACATGGTGTGCAGATACAGTTTCCATTCTTGAATCTAATGTAGGTGTCGATGCAGAGAGTGGTACCTCGCTGATCAAATGGGAGCCTGATTTGCCTCACTCAGTGCTGAAACACACACACACACACAAGTGGAAACAATGACCTATATAGGGCAGAAAGGCCAGGGTCCAATTCTACACACGCACACACACAAGCACACACAGGTTTGCAAATTCTCCCGCCTAAAAAGTGTCCTACCCTGCTGTGTAGCACTGGGTGTTTGGGGGGAGGGGGAGGAGGGGAAACAGGGTGCCTGCCAGATGACTGCCCTGTCACTCCTATAATGGGCTGCCATCTGCTGTCTAGCATTCACAAAGGCAAACAGTGTGTGTATGTGCATGTGCGTGAGTGTGTACACTTGGTTATCACCGTGTGTTTAGAGGTACATAGAAGGCAGGAGAGATAGGATTGAACGCAAGGTACTCAAACACACACACACACACGGGGAAAGTAAACACTTGAGCCTATTAAAATGTTATATTAATGTGGAAACATGGGATAGTTTTGTACATTTACTTTTCACAATAAGAGCCTCTTAAATCTCAGAAATCAAATGAGCGTACATCATATCTCAGGTAGTTATTACAATATAAAGATATATATACAGTATATAATATTGCTTTGCAGAGAACCTGAGGTGGAAGGGTGGCAGCCATAACCAATTAAGAGGCAAAAGGTCTTTGACATCTTTCAGCTTTTAGTGTGGGTCGCAAAAGAACAAAAGAGCTTCTTGTACAATAATGAGAGGGAAGGGAGACAGATTGATTTAGTGGACATGGCGTGCATGCCTTGCGTGTGTGTGTGTTTATGTGCTCATTGTTTGTATGCATGCACACTGGCGCTCCTTTAGCATAAGGCAAGTCGTCAGATTCTTTGCATCCCCCCATTTGGGGGCAATTGAGTGAATGGCCCAGAAAAACCAACAGCCCCGAGGACAAAGGAGTCCAGGGGCATTAAGTCATGGGTGAGTGGGCCCCTTTAGGGCCAGCAGCTGACCCTGTGGAGAGGCTTCTTGTTCTGATGGAGGGGGCTCGTGTCCCTGGACCCCAGGCCAAGTTGACAGCATCCCAAATTATACATATACATTCACACATGGCAGGGGATTCAACTTCAACCACTCCTACAAGTGTGTCAGGGCCTCATTCATCTGCCTGGCTGTCACCTCCACCTGAGGGTGCAGGTGTGATGACTGATTCGGAGTGGAGTATCCACATTTTTGTGCTCCCTGAGAAAATAAGTATCAAGGGATCAGATTTGGCAAATATTCAAGACGTTCTGAGGCCTGCTTTGAGTGTTAGGAAAGTAAGATGGCTAGAAAGTTTTATTTCCTTTCAGTGTCTAAATGATAAAAAAAAAATCATAAATATCGTTGAAGTTCAAGAAAATTTCAAATGCCATAGATGTCACGCAGTCAATGCATTTTATTTTTTTTCCAGAGTAAGTACACAGTTACAAAAACAACTGGCAGGAATTCTATGGTACCTTGGTTATGATTTCAACTGAGAATACTATAAAATATAGAGTAAGTGTTACACCTGTGATTCACCTTGTTAATGTTGAAAGCAAAGTCCAGCATCGTGTGTATGGCTCATGCATATTTACAGTAGTATGACAGCTGCTACTATCCTGCATATGTACTTAATTCCCTCAAAACCTATGGTGTTACATGCCAAGTATTTCTTACATACGGACGTATTATGTAGACTTACAAATGGAATGTAAAAACACAAGTCAAACCAAAACAGGACAAAGAACACATATATACAGATTAGACATATCTCAGCCACTAGATTAAAATACAAATGTCAGGCTCTTGTGCGGATGTTCTTTGATTTAAAGTTGTGTATACTTCTGATCTTTCCACTCGATCTCCCTGACAAGATTCCCTTCTCATTCTCACTCAAATGCTTAATGCCGGATAATCCTCCTACCAGTATCCAGATTATGAATAACACTGGATCAATTTTGCTAATATCGTTGAGACCTTTTGTAGCTGCAATGTTACTTCAGCAGCCTACTTTATCACGTTACGCTAAAAAAGATTGATTCAAAGTGATAAGGCCGATGCCATGGATCAGCCTATTCATGGAAGCACAGTAGATTTCATCTATATCACACCCAAATTTCATGTGTATATATATATATATATATAAAAACACATAGCACTTTAAGCATTTGATTATTATTTAGTAGCAAAATGTTAGAAAAGAGATGGGAATTCAGGGTTTACTCACTTCAGCAGGATACAAGGCTGCTGAGATTACAACTTTGGCCGTCAGAGCGATCAAACCTAGGCCTTATTAATAATAATACACGGTGGTTGCAAACTATTAAGACACACTGCACCCATATAGCTGATTGTGAAAGGTAAGGTTAGCTGCGTTCTCACAAATGTACATGCAAGGCATTGGTGTACTGTTTGTCTGCAGCAGAGCCAAAGAGAGCGCATCAATCTGTTATAATCAAGCAGCATATTCTTCATGTCAGCGTTCAATTAACACTCGAGTCAAACAAAAACAGGGACGAAACTACGTCTGAATGAACAAAAGATCAAACATTTAAAACAATGAGTAAAAGTGCAAATTGTCTATGATTAGAGGTCAGAGATGAGTCCTGCTACCTAAAACAGAAGAACACATTTGATCCAAGGGACACATATTCTATCTATATTTTAAAAGATACATCTACATAATGATTATTGGCTAGGTCTGCCCTCAGGAGCAAAAAACATTAATGCTTTATATTAGTGGCAGTGGAAGTATACATCTAACTTGGAGAAATGAAACTGAATGGTAGCCCGATCCTGAATTTGAAAGAGAAACGACAATATAATTCTTCAATAATTCTCTTACATTTTTAGAAATAAATAAATTAGTAGACATTAAATAAATAAAACCTACAGCCCTCACATAAAAAGGTAACTCCTCTCTCAACCAAATGATTGTTGTACAACACTGATGATATGAGGACTATGGTCATTACCAACGTGGACACACTGACACCTGTGACCAAAGTTATGGTGACGATTCATTTTCTGCTGCTTTGGGGCTCGTGAAAGTTTTTAGGCTGTCCTGTCAGCAAAGTTAAACTTCATGGTGTCTAATTTATATTAATGTCTAAGCTTTAGAGCTGTTGGATAATAAATAAACAGAAATAAACATTAATGTACCCTTCCATTTTGAGGTTCTTATACATGTACATTACAAATAACTACATTCAATCAGTGTCCCAACAGACACCATGGCCTTGTAAAGAAACCTGTGTTGTTAAAAAGATACCATCATGTCACAAGTGCTATCCAGTTTGCCCTTGAAACACTGCTCCTCTCTCAGCAGCAAAATCTAAACAGTAGTGCAATACTGACAGCTTCCTAACTCCATCCCCAAAACATCATATTAGAAATAAGCATTCTCGACAATGTAACATTGCTGTCACCAAAACCATGTTTCTGCATTGTTTCGCGTCTCTTATTTGAAGTCAAATCACGATCATTCAATTTAATGATGTGTTCCATGACACATCGTTTGTTTAAAAGTTAAAAAGGAATGGTGTAAATTTTAAGAGATGTGTAAATTTGTAGTTACTTTGTTTATATGCCGATCAAGATGGGGGAGATACTCAGTGAGTAGCAATACATTATAAAACATCTTTTTTTTCCATTTCACAATATATTAATATAAAACTCAAAGCAGCCATTGCTAGTAATAAACAATCTATTTCTATAGCCTACTGTATGTGCAGGTTGTTTCATCATAACTGACTAGTGCAGAAAACAAATCTAGCTTCTTCTTACCTGTATAAAAGTGTTTGTATAGCCAAGTCATGTATATTAAAAAAATACACACCAAACCACTTATAAACAAAAAAAAAACTACTTGACCTGGAAATATGTTGTAACAGCAGCCATGCCTTCACGAGGATGTCCTTGGCAGTGCATATCTGCTTTGTAAAAAAAACTTGCTTATGTTCATTGGATTGTCTTAAACAGAATTCAGCAGAGGTTTTACTTGTTGGACGGGCGTAGTGTGCTTGTGCAGGAAAGGGACGGCTTCAAAGCACAAGGGCCCTTGGGGTAGCGCCAGATGGGTAGGGATTTAGGTACTGGCGGGCCTGTTCTGTCATGATCAGCTGGTCCTCTGTCTTTCCATAAACCACTGCTTCCCACTCACTCACCTGTGGATGAGACACTTATCAATGATTGCTAAAAAGCTCATTAGTTGTCACTATGTCTTAATACAAAAACAATGATGGCACCCAACTTGTTTTAATATATTTATGCATTTACTGATTTAGATAAATATAACACCATTCTCGATGTACCTGTATGTTGGTCTGTTTTGTTGCTTTGTGTGCAGTGGGAATCTTCTTCACCCGGGGGCCGACAAAACGATTGATGGAGGACAAAGGACGGCTGCTCTCATCTTGCTTCGCGATTGGGCTGATCAGTGAAGTGCTGGTCAGTAGACTTTCATCAGACACCTGCAATTTGATGTTGATCAAGCATCTTATGAAACATTAGTTCAGTAGCTCTTGCTCCGCTGGACATTTTCTGTGTTATGTGACATCCATATGTCTATGTGAGAGACTTACTTGTGCATTATTGAGCTGTTCTTGGAAGAGCTGGACATCAAGGGAGTCTTTCTCCCAGTGGTCCAGCACAAGAGATTTACGCACCTTCCTGGCGGGACCATCAGTCTGAAATCAAAAGAACAAAATTTATTTCATAATGAATTCTGAGTCAATAGAATGGTTAAGATCAGTAAATTTATCAGTACAAACATATTTATTCAGCTAATGTAGAGCAGGTGATTATGCTGAGGTTATAGAGGATATCAATGTGTGCATGCTATACATACACTATGTTTCCATGCTACGTAGTCTGGCTGAAGGTCTGTCCTTTTGAAGATGTCTGCTCCTGTCTCCTGCTTCAAAACTTCACGAATGTCTTCCTCTAGAAATGCCAGAGGTTGTGGCTACAATAAAACACAAACACACAAACAAACAAGATGTCACCAAATGTGATAAAAACCAGGTAAAATGTAAAAATACAGACAAGCAGTGTCTGATCCTTACCTCCATCTTTACTGGCCCGTGCATTTTCTCCTGGGCAGCCAAAGCATTTTTAAAAGGAGTCGGCGTCCTTGGGGTTGGAATCATGACAGTTTTACGGAACTTAGGGGTCCTGTACCTGCAAAGTTGATGGAGTGCATTATACAACATGTGTCAACAGTCCAGCCGTTTAAAAGCTAAATTATAGCATGTTATTTAGTTACCCATCATTCTCTTTCTGGTGCTTCGGCGTTGTTTCTTTGTGGAGCGGTGTGTTGAGGAAACACCTTTGGCCGCACACGGGAGTGGAGGTGAGGGCAGGGTTGTCCAGATTCAGTTGCTCAGCCCCTGATATGTTGCAGAACTGGGGAAACAACAAGTCAGAAAAGATGTCACACACGATGATGAAACAAATAAGAGATTTACTCTATGACAATGCACTATGATACAGTGAGGCTTATATCAAATGAGAGATTTTTACTTACTCTTGATGGGGTAAATGGCTGTGATTTTATGGGTGTTTTCTTGGGAGAATTTGAGACATTTTCCAGGGGGGAGCTGGTCCTGTCACATACAGGAAACAGTCTCTCCCTTTTAACCTTCCTCCCCATTGATGCCTGGATATGTTTGGAGGAATTGATGGGAGTGAGTGCGTTGACAACTCCCAGGCCAAATGGAGCACAATTTGTGTCACGGCCAGAAACGGAAGATGGGGTGTTGGCTGTGTAGCCAGTTGAATTATCTATTGTCCTCTCTTGCAGAAGAGTGTTGTAGCCTCCCTGTGTATGCCTGGGTGGTGTGCCTGTCTCTGACAACTCAAAACTGGTTACATCACTCCATGCCAAAGGGTCCTGTGACACAAAAATATCTATAGTAGATCTGCAATACATTCATGTTGTATGACGTTTAAGCGGAATGTCATCTCGGTGCACTCACTGAGTCAATGAGCTCCATGGTCTCTGCAAACTCTGGTATCGTTTGTAAAGTGGAGAGCACAGTACTGGCCTCTACAGCTAGGAACCTGCTGGGCGACACTGGGAGCTGTCCTTGAGGTCTCCATGGCCTTCCCTCTGCTTGCTCCTCTAAGCTGCTGCTGCTTGTGGTTAGTGTGTCATTAGAGACACTGTCCGACCAGACTGCAAAGTGATCCAAGCTCTGAGGGACAGCAGTGACACATCACTGGTGTTAGACACAGATCTCCAACAGCAGATTTATCTCTGATTTCATGGTGCAAGATTGGCAGATATTATGTACCACTATTCTAAAATGATTCATGATGAGGAACACATCATAAAAGTGTAAAACAAGCTGAAAATATTGTATTGGCTAATTTATTTTGGTGTTCATTTGCCTTACATCAATCAAATCTTGGGAGCACAAACAAACAATATAAATATGAGACTTTCCATAATGGAGTGAATGAAACATAAAATCAGAGACAAATATGGGAGACAACAGGAGACAGAGATGAGCATTTGGTTGAAAACCAAACAGCAGGCTCATCATTGCCGTGGGTAGAGAGTGGATTGGAAGGAATGAGAGAGAAGGGTGGTGTTTGGAATGATGGTAATTTAGGGGTAGGACCAAGCAGGCCAGTCTGAATGAGTAGCAAGATGGGAAGCAAGTTACTATAGCAACACTACAGCAAAACAGGCGATAGGCACGCATACATGTGCGCCATTCTCATTTTCACATGTATACACTGCAAAAAGTCTACTGCATAAAATAGTTTACACTACCTAGGACACAAGATGTGGAAAATTGCGAGAGAGAAGTGTCACTAACTTTTAACAAAACAGATGAAAGACACCTCAACCAAAATCAAGGAAATATGGCTTGATTTGTAAAAATTTAGTGACATTTATCCCACGGTCACTTGTTTTAAGAGTTATAACTTAAAGCTATGTTAAGGTTTTAAGACTAAGGTATTAAGAAGGAATTAAGGTATGCATTAATATTAAAAATAACACTAACTTTTTCCAGTGTATGTGAGCTAAAACACACGCAAGCTATGCTGACTACATATGCTAACACACGTTCATAGTGTGTCCTTACACATGGACCTCTGCACTGCATTTGTCGATGGACTTCATTCTCTGCTGACATAAGCAGCAGCTCAAGCTCCTTAATTCTTTGCTCTCTGTCAGGATCATCCAGGCAGGATGGCTGGAATAAACAAATGTCAGGGAGGAGAAGTTAAGAGAACAGGAGGAAAAGAAAATGTAAGAAAATCAAGAGAAAGGGATAAAAAGTAACAGGTTTACATGTTTGATTTATTTTCAGATTTACCCTGTTATCTGTTATTGAATGTTAGGTGAAAACACATGGGACCTTCAAGTTTTTGATTTGAAGTCAAGGGTTAGCAATCAAAAGTATAACTAGTTTGGATAATTAAGAATGTAAGAGGTACTTTCCAGCCGCATGCAGAGAAACACACATACAGACACTCACTGATAAGAAGTCTGAGGGATCTGGGAGGCTGTCCATCAGATGCCCACTGCAAGGATCATAAGAATATCCCCCCATCTAAAACATAGGGCAGACCCAGTGATAACAACAAGTACAAAGTTACAGGTTGATTGTTGCATTTATAAAAGTAAACAAAATGCCATTTTGGCAGACAGAGTTGATATGATGATACAATGTGAAGCCAAGAAAGGCAGAGACCTGGCTGGGCCCTGTCATGGTGAGGGGGCTGTGGTCACAGTGCTGTGGTTCTGTAGGTGCAGGTGAGCACAATCTGTGGTGACGTTTCTTCACACCACTTTGAGAGGAGAAATTTTTGCAGCCATCTTGCAGATAGCCCTCATGCTCCACCTTCCTCCTCATGGTGGAGTTCCAGTGGTTCTTAATGGAGTTGTCTGTCCTGGGGTGAATGAAATCATGGTGCTTCAGTGCAACATTTTGTTTTTCCAAATGACGTACTCAATATAGTCACTCTATCTGGGACATCATCTTACCTTCCAGGAAGAAGCTTGGAGATCTCAGCCCAGCGGTTGCCCAGCCGCTTGTGGGCCTCGTAGATGATCCGGTCCTCTTCCTGAGTCCATGAAGACTTTTTCACTTCTGGGTTAAGGTGGTTGTGCCATCTCTCACGGCACTGCTTTCCAATTCTCCCCTGGAGGTGCTTAGCGATCACAGACCACCGCTTAGGGCCATATTTGTGCACCAGGTCAATAACCTGTGCAAACACAGTTAGATGTTCTTTTTATGCATGGTGACATGGGGCTGATAGTTAGCAGCAGCAGCAATGTTTAGAATTGTCGTACTTCAGCAGCAGAACCAGTGGAGTTTGTTTGACTGTTTCTGTCATAGCTGAAAAATGTTGTGATGTCATTGTTGGCCTCCTGGGGTACTATCAATAGGTCTGTGTTTTCTGCTCTTATGATGCCAAGTTTTGGGTGGAATGAGACACCATTCTCGGCATTCTTGAAAAACAGTTTTCCATTTAAGGAATCCATCCTTGATCTTACAGTTTGGGCAGACATTAACCATCACCAGGTACACAGAAGGACTAGGCTCAAAACAAATTATATGGAAAGTCTGTGTTTTATTAGCGATGATGTAGTGGACCATTACTTTGCAAAGAAATAGGGGGGAAAAAAAGTAGCAGAGAAAATATTTGGCGGGAAGTGACCTTATGTCTAAAGTTGTTGTCTGGGGGAGGTAAAAGATTTTTTTGTGCATTTTTGTGCTATGTCCTAGGTTACTTTCTGCACTCCCCACAGCACAGCTTGCTAATGCCACCCATATCAATTACCAGTTTACTGTCCTTCTTTCTCCCCCAGAACAGGAAACACCCAGCTCCTCTTACCTTCTGATCCTCCTCTTTTGTCCAGGGTCCTTTCACTAGCTCTGGATTGAGCACCTTCTGCCAGCGGTGCTGACACTGGCCATCTGTCCTCCCCTTTGACAGAGTTTGACAAAGCATAACACCTTATTACACCACACCTTAACAGTTACCTGTGCTGCTGAAAGCTGGAAACAAATCTGCTTCTTGAATCACTAGTTCCACATCCTAATTAAGAATGTTTATTTGTAGATTACTTGCTTGGAGAGCCATTTTCGTATGTATGTGCATTAAATTATGTACTCACTGGAAAATAATTGGCTATTAATTTCCAGGAGTCAGTTCCATGTTGCTCCACTAGCTTTTTCAACTTTTCATCCTGAGAGAGGGAGGGAGAGAGTGGGAGATAGGGGGAGAGAGAGAGAGAGAGAGAGAGAGAGAGAGAGAGTCTTTCAGGAAATATCCTGTCAACATTACCACAACACCCACTTCTCTTGTACTTGTGCCTAAATTAACAGCAGAGGCCCCTCAGACATGTGAATCATACACTGCTTCTAATGATCTTACCTCATCTCTGGACCACTTTACTTTGCACAGGACCTTTTTATCTTTGCATTTGTCTTTACTCTCTGTGTTTGTGGAATGTAGTTCTTCATCCTCATCCTTGCTAAAAATACACAAGACAAACGCGGAAAGAGCAAAAAAAAGAAAATATTTTATTAACAGCAAAAGTATTTATTTATTAGCACATTCTCTTTAGGAAAGTGTGATGCACATGAATTTGCATGGAATTAGTAAATAATTACCAATACACATTCATTGTCACATATACAACTCCTATAGTAATAATAAGTAAATCTATACCCATCATTTTTAAGAGAGAAACTTTGCTTTGGCAAATGACTCATTGGTGAGACGCTTTGAACATTGTATTTACTCTGGCACAGCACAGGCTCTCCTGAGTACAGCAGAACATGTGAAAGGCGCAAGAAGCTAAAATATTTGTATTGGAGTATACCATGGGCGTAAATGTGCACTTAAATTAGTGTAGTCTTTTCAAAATAGCCAGTCTGTATTACCTGGTTCACTTTTTCCTTGCTGTAACACAAGCTAAGCTGAACATTATGTAGTAACCAAGTTATCAAGGTTAATGTTTATTATGACCCATTTAAGCCCATATACAAATATAGGACAAAGCGAGAATTTAAGGCTGTGGATAAAATGTTTTCTTCAATGTGGAGACTTAAACATGTCAAATGAATTCCATCTTAACCTGTTTTCCTCACCAGTGGAAAGTAAAATGTGTAAGTGAATCTGGATATATGACTAACAACGGAGGAGGGGCAATAGGGGGCTATAGGAAAGGGGCAATTCCTCATCAACAGGCTCTTTCTCCTCCAGAGGTGTGTGTATTTCACCAACATGAAGGAGGCAGTACAGTGGGGTGTGGTCAGGGAAATGGCAAAGCCATAGCGGTTGAGCTGTCCAGGCAAAACAGTGCAGACTTATATAACTTCTCTGAATTTTCCAATGAAATATTTAGCCCTTTCATTTTATAACAACAACAATGCAGCATTCAACTTACAAGATGGTTTATTGTTAATTTCAAAAAGAACAGTTAAAAGTAAACATATTTGCTGTGAAGATACTCTGAGGAAAAACCAGTCACTGTCAGTGTTTTAGTTTTTCATCAGTAAAATCAAATAAAAGAATAGCAAGATATTGTGCTGTCTATAGGACAAACCTCGGAATTGGAATATAAGTGAAATCCACCTCTAAGTAGCTCATTAAATCCCATCACATAATAAAATAATGATAATAAATAACAACATTTCGCACTGAATAAAATGTCCTCCTTATACAGTAACACAAACCAGGAGGCCAGCCTGGTGTAGTCATAAACATGCATCTGTTTCTTCTGTTTCTCTCAGGTGCATGAAATGGGATATTACAGAAACAAAGAGGTTCTTTGAGAACCCTTAGGTACTTAAGTTCTTCCTTTGGCAGAATCACACTGTGCCATGGTGGCCCAATTGTAAAAAAAAAAAGACCATGTAAAAACACAGCAGACACTGTATTTGTGGCAGATTGTGTGCCTTCTTGTAGCAAGAGTTTTTGTCACATCGGGATGACTGACCTGTCCCTTGTCCTTTTGTCCTTATGTGCTTCTATGAGGATGCTGCTGGTTACATAACTGCTGTTTGACGAAGAGCTACACGCACGGTATATACTATATGCAGCAAGAGAGGTCATTTTCCTTGGCAACCTGATGAACCCTTGTATAGGACTAGAATTGTTATCATACTACACAGTGCATGGTTAAAGTAAGACGTTTTAGCCTGCTGAAACAACGTTTAGCGTGTACGTTGTCGTTACTGTTCACTAACTGCTTAATATACCTACGTCATAGTGGGCAACGGGCAGGTGCACACCCGTTACAAACGGTCAAAGATACACAATTTCATCCATAGTGATATCACAAATTTTCACCAAAAGTAACTTTAGTAAACATATGTAAAATCATTGGTCTGGATGGCAAACTGACAGCAAACACCACTAGCGTAATTATTATATCTGTTGACACCCACCTGTGTGATTTCACGTTGTCCATGACAGTGTGTAGACTGATGAAAGCTTGTCAACGAAGAACCTGGATGTGGCAGTGCTCTACAGTTCCGCATTAAAAGGTGTTTATCCATAGAAATTGCTGGTATTCACCGCTCTTTTCTCTGCAGCATCAAGCTAGCATTATTCAGCTAGCTACCAAGCTAAAGCGACGCTCCATAACATTACGCTGTCACTGTCAAGGAGTTTTTCATTCTAAATTTCATTTTATTTTCAAACGAAATGCGTCTCTATGGCTTCTTGTCGCAATTATGTTTTAACGAAAACGGCAAATTCCTCAATATTGCGCCCGTATTGAACAAAACAGACAATTTAACTTCTCTCATTAGCCTCCGTCCGAGCTGTTAATATCCCTATCTTCTGCACTCCCGTTCGGCGTTATGATATTTGTCCATCCCGCCGATTCTCGCGCCCAGCCTCTGCACAGGCGGCCTCGCCTCTGATTGGTCAGAAACGGAGCAAAGAGTAGACGGGTGGAGGCTCAAATTTGATAGGGCAAAAATGAGGAGAGGCTCTGCGACGATTGGTTAGAAATGGGAAGGCGTTTCATTTGATTGGCTAAGATTGAAGGAGGTGGGAGTCAAAACGAGCTACTGTACTGGCACCAGTGCAGCGTTTAGAATGGGTCTATTCACTTGGCCGTAGTTGTTCTAAGTAAGGTGCGGGGACTCTTGGAGGCCCTCGAAGGGAATTGTGGGGGTCCCCAGTCAGATACTTTATTTCAATGAAAGTGAATGTAAAACTAGAATATATAAATGCATGGAGGCTTGATCAATTCATATTGACGTTACGCTGTAGTCGTTTTCGACAACATGTACTCGCGGGAGACATTTTTGCATGGAAAATAAAACACGCAAGCCTTAAACACACAAACAGCATTCTGCAGCTGCGTGAAATTATGCTTTTCTGCCACCTAGTGGACATATTTTAATCTTGTCTCTGGGCCAAATTAAATCAGGGTCACCCAAGGGAAATGCATTTTTCTTTAGTATTAGTGCATGGCAGATGGATGGATAACTAGCTTCACTAGCATCGCCATGCTTAGTTCTGACCCGGGGCACAATTAACTGATTATCGCCTGACGATCTAAGGCTTTTTAACACGTGTGTTTACAGGGAGTGGTTTATTTGGGGTTTCAAGAAGCTAAATCTTAATCTTGAAATCGCATTTCATCAATTTCCTCATAAAATATTACACCAGAAAAAACATGCAGTCGGTATATGACAAATTTAAGTGTTCTTGTAGTACAGATAGATTATCATTAAAGCACGTGTCTTCGGTCATCTGTACTTTCACCTGCAGAGGGCACTGTTGGACAATATATTGAATTTTAAACGTCAACCGTGACTACATACGTAGATGTGTTAAGTTTGCCAGCACACCAGAATAAAACCGGAAATGTAGTATCAGGTCTCTACAATAGAGGAAATTAAACTATAGCTACACAACAATGTATTCTGCTATATTTTGACAGCATTTTAATTCAAGGATTTAAAAGAAACGGTTGACAAACACAAAGAAAGTATAGCCGTTTTATTCCATATAAAAGTTGACCAAATCGGCTTAGAGGCATTACGAATTGCAAAACTGTGAGAGAAAAAGTAGACAATTTTAAAACATCCCTACATAATTTGAACGTTTGTATTCATATGACACTGTTTGTGGATAAAGTCGGAGTTCTTCCTTTTTTTTAACTCGTTATAATTTGAAATATTAACCGGAAGTGTAATTGGCCGATTTAACGAAAGTTGTAGATGAACAAGTCCCGTGACAACTAACTTTTAGAGACAGGCGTTGATGTTTCCTGCTTCTTGTCCTGTTTACACTGACGCTCAGGGACATCCAGAAAGCAAATCTTTTTCTCCGGCAGAGTTTAAAGAGTTACTTAGAATTACTTGGAGTTCAGTAACTGACCGAAATAACACAAGTGGAACTAAGAACTTCAATGGAAACCGCGTGAAATACTGTAAGGTACGTGATGTTCATGGTAAAGCTCACCTTGTTTTTGTTGCTCTGTTAGCTAGCTACTACGTGTTATCAGCATCTACTCAGCCTACCTGGGTTACAATTTGTTTGCTGAAAGTGATTATTTAACGTCACTTTTGTATTTTTCCCTGCCAAGTAATTAGAAGCGTGGTTCAAACTGAAGTAAATAATTAAGTGAATTTCAAGCTTCATCACCGAGGAGGCTTAGGCTATGTGTGCAGTCATATGCTACCACATTTTTTGTTGTCAATGGTTTTAATTAAGATATGATAGTGTGTGTGTGTGTGTGTGTGTGTGTGTGTGTCTGCGCGCGTCGCGCACTCTCCCTCCTGTGGTTCATTTTGTTCTCCTTGCTCAATAGAAGAAGCCTTGCCCTGTTCCTATAACACACGTGATCTGCACTGAGATTTAAGTCTGTGTGAGACTGGTGCAAACACTCACATAACCTGGAGATAAACCTCTGCTCAAATTACTGACGTATGATTTTCTTTATGTGTTTTAGTTTGTACATCATATCTATGGCCACATAATTGTGTTCTGCCTGTTTAAATGACATGTCAGACCTATCATGGCATCTGAGTGGTTGGTATCATTTCAACAAGCATTTTTAAGCTTCATGTTGGATATTCAACAAAATCCAACTGGCAGTTAAGTTGGATAAATCTTAATGCCTCCCAATTTCTCCCCTCATGTATTTGAAAAAGCAAATAGAATATTTGTTATAAGTTGTAGAGTTTCGCAGAGGGATCCTTCAGGTAATGCTTTGTACTTTTGATGAAACAGTTGACCAAGTCCATAATCCCACTGAAAGTCGTTTATAGTTGTAGCTCAGCGCCCAAAAGAGCTGTGAATCACATTTTTCAGACTGTGTGTATCTGTGAGCCATCTACACAGTTATGGTTGGAGTTTGTCCAGATGCTGAGGTCGGTAACAGAGACCCTGGAGGTGACCGAGTTCATGCCCCTCACACTTCTCCAGCTGCACTTCCTTTATTGGATTGCAAGCTGTCTTTGCTGCAATCTTCATGTAGACTAAAATGTTTGTTAACTCTTCCTATGCCACACGACATTGTCAGATTTAGTCTGTGTAATTGCTTCAAATTTATACCAAATGTATTTCTATTTGTTTAACAATAACATGATAGTGATGTACAGACTTACAACAGACGGTACAGACAACTCCACTTACCGCGTGTGCTCAGATGTGTGTGTTTTTCATGTTAATCTTCAAAGTGTTCTTTATACACAGTACACATTCACATGCACGCGCAGAAAAAAAAACAATGTTCAGCATCCTCATAGGATGTCCACAGGGGAGGATTTGCATTTAAGCTAAGCAGGAAGAACACTATTTTTGATCCTGCGTAGTAGCCCAGCATATTTGCTCCTGTCAGCACAAGTTAATTCATGTTGTAGCATGAAGGCAGGGCATTCTGGTCTCACACTGCGGCTTTGGGATGTACTTTACATAAGTCTTAGCACTTTTACACTTGTTTTGCCTTCCTAAACTGCGAATTCAATTACGCAAAGGCTCAAAATAAACTTTTGAGGTTAGTGGGTGTGGTGTTGCTGCTGCATTCCTTATGAATGAGTAAGAAGGTCAAGCAAAAACGTACATTGTGCTAGACGGTTATAGTATATTTCCTCTTTGTGCAAAAGAATCTCTGGAATGTTAAAAAGCGGGCCCTACCCTGTCACTCACAGATGTTAATCGACAAGGAACTGGCACAGAGGTTAGATCTGGGAGCTAATCTACTGATTTTCTACCAGCTGTGCAGGCATAGTTGCAGAGTTTTCACAGTACAAATCATTGTATGACTGATATGTGTTAATGAGTGTAGATCTTGTGCTAGAAAATTGTGTACAAGTGGTTGGTCAAACCGAGTGTTTCAAAGAGAAATAGGGGGAAGTGGTGAAGGAGGCATGCAGATCCCTCCGATTGCACTCTTGCATTTTAAAGAGGGCCGCTCCTCTGCTGTTTCCTCACCTCAACGTGAGCAGAATGAGACATCCCGGCAGGATTCATTCAGGATCAATCTTCAGGCGGGAGGAGTTGTCCAAGAGCAAGGGTTTCAAAGTGAGAGTGATGGAGGCTGTGATCCGAAAGAAAACAAACTGAGCTGACCTCACTGACTTCCAACAAAGGACAGAGTCAAAGCAGCGAACAAAGAGCTTTGTTGTGAATGAACCAAGACGTGACATAAGTCACCCTCAGATGAGAGGGAAAAGAAATATTCCTCTTTGTGGGTGACTTAGTTCAGATTAACATTTTCATTATTTACCCCACACAACATAGTTTTCAATTGATTGCAGTAGATGCATCATATTGCCTATTGCATTGATCCTAATGCTCTTATCAACGTCGCTACTTTACTGATAAGCTTAGTCCCCCTCCCTCACCTTCAGGAAGCTGAGGTCAGGACCTGTTGTTTTTGCAGTCACGATGAAAGGAGCCTTCTTTTCCTTTTTTTCATGCTGGGGGAAGTATGATGCCAGAGGTTTTACTCTTCACCTACTGTGTTTGAGTCCACCTTCAAAGACCCCTGGAATGTTATCTAAAAATAACTCTCCACTGACAGGAACACAGGAGAATGTCACAAACACAGCACATGTGTGTCAGCTTGTATGTGTTAACATTAGAGCATGTGTGTGTGAGGCATGAATTTATATGGAAGGAGCTACACCAAGCTGGAGTCTTATCAAGGGCAATAGGTAGCACTATTAATGGCAATAAGAACGTCAATTGAATGAGAAATTTATGGTGTTTCAGTATTGAGATATATATTAGCAAAGGGCGGCTTTAGTCAGACTGAAGGAAAGCTGGAAATTCAGGGTCAGAGGGAAGAGTGGGTTAACTCTTTTTAGTGACTAAGAGGAGGTGGCCATCTGCTGTGTTGGTCTTAATGTTGCAGCTCACTGAATACTCACTGGTTCAATCTTCTCATTTCAAGAACACAGAGGAACCTCAGGACAAAAAGCTGCCATTATTGTTTTTAACGGCCAAACTAAGCTCAGCAAATATTTAAGAGGGTTCTTATGATTGGTCCATAGGTTTTACAAGAAGTTCTGCTGGTAGAGAGACAACAGATGAGCCCTGACCACAGGAATATTTTACTATTTTAAGAGTGTGGGACAATCCAGACTGAGTATGTTGTCCTACCATGTACCAGCATAACCACTGCAGATCTGTTCACCTGTTCAAGCATATAAGGGCTTAATTTCCTCAAAAAACATTTTCCTTTTCTGCTATGGCAGTGATCCAAGATGGGGATGGGCCACCGGTGTACATGAAATGTAGGAAGAATTGGACCTCTGACCATTACTTTTTCGACTGTCACCTTTGAATACCAGCAGTCCCAAGGATGGAGGAGAATACCAGTTGCCCCAATGTCAGCATACCCTGCTACAATGAGCAGAGGGACAAGAAGAAGCGTTACACAGTACGTGCAAGACATTTCTTCACTGTTGTAATTGCATCAAAAACTTGTGAAAGGAATTCTAGCAAAGTTAACTTTTACTTTGTCCTACATTAGGTTTACAAAGTAATGGTCAATGTTGGAAGACATGAATGGTTTGTCTTCAGGCGCTATGCAGAATTTGATAAACTCTACAACACGGTGAGTGGAACATTGTCACGTCATGTGGAGCATGTGAGAAAGCTCATGTGACCATAATGTCACATTTGTTAAAATTAGCAGGAGTAGTAAGCAGCAAGAGTGACACAACAATAGCAAAACAATGAAAATGAATTGCTGTATGGTTTCAACTTAAGCCTTACAGACATTATTACACATGTCAGATCAAAAATATTGGTTTTCAGAATATTGGTATTTGGGTTTTACTCACTTGCTTTCATATCTTTCCACACAGCTTAGGAAACAGTTTCCTTCTATGAACTTGAAAATTCCAGCCAAGAGGATATTTGGAGACAATTTTGACCCAGGTTAGTATTCACTCAGAGCTCATGTTACATGAAGCCACATTTCTTTGTGTTATAATCCAACTCAAACATCTATACAGATGCTTATTTTAAGAAAAGAAAAAATATTTTGTCCAATAGAGTTCATAAAGCAAAGAAGAACAGGACTACATGAGTTCATCCAGCGACTTGTCTCACATCCTCAGCTCAGTAGCCAGTAAGTGGTGGTTTCTCTAGTACCCTATTTTTTATGACTGGCTGCACGACACGAATGGCTTCATAGATCTCAGTCAAACAATTTAATAAGAGAATATGTGAACATCCAAGCCCATGGATATGAATGATATTAACCCATTAATATCAACTTTACAGTCCAGATGTGAGGGCATTTCTACAGATGGATAAAAAACATAACTTTTCAGATGCCTCTGAAGATGAGGACGACAAAGTAAGTGTCAATTGATCCTATAAGACACAACTGCTTATTTGAAAGTGAATGGATAACGACGTCTAAAACTTAGTTTGAATATTACCAAGAGTTTTTTCAAATTTCTTTATCATACAAAGAAAGCTGTAGGTTTTCTGTTATCATTATCATTATTATTATTATTATTATTATTTTCTATTGTTTGTATGAGTTCCTGTGGAAACTCCCACTCTTTAGTCTTCCACTCTTGTTCCATCCATTGTATCTTCAATTGAGGCGCAGATCAAGAATTGCATTTTTGTATCCACTTTCTGTCATTAACTGTGTATCGATGTTCAACGTGTCTCTATTTTAGACTTCAGTTCCATTTTGGCTACTAATCAAGATATTATTTTTCTATGCTCTGTAACAGAACAGCTCTACCTCCAGCAACATTAACCTGGGACCCTCTGGAAATCCACAGTATGTTCTGTATTCAGCTACAGAAATATAAAATATTTTACAAAAAGCAGATCATCTTACCACTTCTTTTAAATGAATCCTTCAAGTACACCAGTAACTTATTTCCATTATACTTATCATTTTATTTTAGAGCCAAACCCTCAGATTTTGACTTTTTAAAAGTCATTGGAAAGGGCAGTTTTGGAAAGGTATGTGTGATCAATGAAACACTAAAGTTTTACTGTGGTGGTATGTGGCCTTTCCATGAAGGAAGTGAGAATTGTTGGGACATTGCTGGTTTCTTGTCTGCTGGCCACACTTGTACTGTTCTAACCATGTTTTCAATTCCTTGTCATGTAGGTTCTCCTTGCTAAACGAAAACATGATGGAAAGTACTATGCAATTAAAGTCCTTCAAAAAAGAGTAATTGTCAACAGGAGAGAGGTGATTTTATTCTATTCATGGATCGTGATATATGATATATATTTATATGAAACCTGCCTCTCCAGCTAAATCTTTCTTTTTTTAAACTAGCAAAAACACATCATGGCTGAGCGCAACGTACTACTGAAGAACGTGAAACACCCGTTCCTAGTTGGACTTCATTATTCCTTCCAGACTGCAGACAAGTTGTACTTCGTCTTGGATTTTGTCAATGGTGGAGAAGTGAGTTGTGTCAATACATGCACTCTCACAGAAATGAGTCACAGGTCGTAGGAAAGCCGTGGGTGGCAATGACACGCGATATGTTCTTAACTGCCTTAGGAGCCCATTGGAATTACTCTTCTAACTAGTTCAGCACATGGGATGAGATAGCCTTATCGTAGATGGCAAGATGACATAAAAGTAGATATAAAAGTTTACGACTTCATGGATTGTTTCCCTTCAAATGGGATCATTTTTAGCTCACATGGCATCTTCATTTATTTGTTCACTATTAGATTGTCTCAGTTTATCTTAAAAGTTTTAGCTGGACATGATACTTTCAACTGGTGACTTTATGGCAAAACTTGATAATGGTGTTTTGTACATTGCACATTCATACAGTCCAACTTTTCATTCAACATAGGAAATCCACTATGCCAGGGCTAATTGTTTCTATTTTTAGCTATAATAGTAAGATGCTGAAACGCTGTTGCCAAGCAGCATTAATGCCTCCAAGTAACCTGACTCAACTGTTTCATTTTAGCTTTTCTTCCATCTTCAAAAAGAACGGACCTTTCCAGAACCCAGAGCAAAATTCTACATTGCTGAAATGGCCAGTGCACTGGGATACCTGCATTCTCTCAACATTGTTTACAGGTATGTTGGAAATAAGCACAAATGCTTTAAGAAGTACCAGTGTTAATGATCAAACCAAAACGTGAATCTGAACACATCACCACAGGTCTCAAACATAGCTCAAATCTACAACGTGTGTGACGTTGGCTTCAGTCCTGTAATAATGCTCATGTCAT
Source organism: Brotula barbata (assembly GCA_900303265.1). Lineage (NCBI taxonomy): Eukaryota > Metazoa > Chordata > Actinopteri > Ophidiiformes > Ophidiidae > Brotula > Brotula barbata. The sequence continues at coordinate 127,548 of OMNV01008010.1, read as the reverse complement.
ATTGCAAAATATGCTTGGTTTTTTTTCCAGAGACTTGAAGCCAGAAAATATTCTTCTTGACTATGAGGTGAGTTTCTCTTTTGTTTTCTTTGTTTTTGTGAGTATTACTACAGGGTTTAAATATTTGCTACATATTTATTACATTACATAAGACACAGATGGAACAGGCTTTCTCAGCCATTGTTTGAAAATGAGTTTAATTTCCAGTTTCAACTGGACAGACTGCGTGTGATTGGATTAGGTTTTACTAATGATTTCCTTGCATAGCCGTATTGAGAAAGTGAGGTAATTGTGAATGGGACTGAGCTACACTGTAGCCAACATTCCAGGCCAACAATAGAATCCTCAGTCCCCTGGGATAATGAGCCGCTTGTGTGGCGCATTTTGTTTAAAAATGTCATTGTCCACTTTCTTTAAAGGGACACATCATCTTGACAGACTTTGGATTGTGCAAAGAAGGCATCTCCCAAACTGATACCACCTCTACGTTCTGTGGAACACCTGAGGTACCACAGCTCTGAGTTAGATATTTACTACTTGGTTATAATGTTGTGCCAGTATTTGCGAGAGAAGTCTCACCGTCAGTGTAAAACTAAGAATCATTAACAGCGTCTCGCCAACAGAGTGTCAATAAAGTGACAGAGAGGTGTTTTCCTCCAAGTATGCATTTTGGAACAGAATTATTAGTTGATAATATACAAAGTTAGACATGAAACAGAATTGTTAACTAACTAACTAAATCATGTTTGTTAGTACCTTGCTCCAGAGGTCCTGAGGAAGCAGCCCTATGATAACACAGTAGACTGGTGGTGTCTGGGTTCAGTGCTGTATGAAATGCTCTTTGGCCTGGTGAGTCTTTAAATTGAGTTCTCTCATTTTTGCAGTATATTAAATCAATGTTTTGAGTTGTTCTTTCACAGGGAGTAAAATTTTAACATATTGGTTGTAATTGTATGTCTGAATTGCAACAAATTTGATTATACTGTATGTTTGAATGCAAAATTAAAACATTAAAAGCCTCGTTCCAGGATCACACGCACTCACTCACTGATATGAATGTGTCACTATTTCATATCCTAGCCACCATTCTACAGCAGGGACACGCATGAAATGTATGACAACATCCTTCACAAACCACTAGTGATGCGACCCGGTGCCTCCAGTTCAGCCTGGTCTCTCCTTCAGGGTCTGCTGGAGAAAAATGGCATGTACAGACTGGGGTCCAGAGACGATTTTGTGAGTGGAATTATTCAGTCTACTTCTCCTCTGCCAGCGGGTTGCTGATTATCTGCCTCAAAGCTCTCTGCACACTCAAACTGCTGTAGTCAAAGAACACACGCACACGCACGCACTGCAGTATTTTATGGGTTTGTGCTCCCTCTGGTGGTCAAACTTTATGCAGCGTCTCACCACAAACGCGACAAAATTCTTCTTATGTTGATACGTATTCTTAATTTCAGAAAGAGGTCAAGGAACACAGCTTCTTCTCCTCCATAAACTGGGATGACCTTGAACAGAAGAAAATCCCTCCTCCGTTCACACCAAGTGTGGTAAAGGTCTTATGTCTTGCTTGGTGAAAAGAACCTCAGAATTCATTTTGGTTAATTAAGGAATCAGCACATGTACATACATTATGTGCATTATACTGGCAGTAAATGTCTTGTATACACCATAATGCCATTGATATTGGTACTAACAAATCAAGTACCAGCCCTACCTAGGCCTGTGACAGGCCAATGTTAACTTTCCTATTTCCTCTTGTTTTTACAGAGCTCTCCCTATGACATCTCGAACTTCGATCCTGAGTTCACTGATGAGCCAGTCCCCAACTCTGTTTGTTGGTCTTCAGAACATTCCATAGTCAACGCCAGTGTAATGGAGGCGGATGATGCCTTCTTAGGCTTTTCTTATGCTCCACCTTCTGATGATTCCTTCCTATGAAACAACAAAACCTGTCAAACGAGGTCTTGAGTTGTCTTAACCAATCGTAGCTATTTTTTACTAAAGGGAATAATTCATATTCATGAATGACAGTGTTCTGTGAAGCCAAAGCAAGCAACTAAGGAAACACACAGCACAATAAGGTGTGTCATAAGTCTGTCTTTTTTTCTTTCTTTTTTTTTTACCAATTTGTATTTATATATATATAACAGATATTTTTAAGAAAAAAAATAACAGTCTTAATTGGTGTGATTTCTTCTGGTTTCTAAAGTGAGACCTTACAAACCATAACCTAACAAAGAACAAAAGGTTTCCTCTAATTGAAATCTGTAGCAGGTGTCTTCAGAAGTTGAACAACTCACTGGATATAAAATTTGTTTTGACCATTGGAAATGCGTTTGTCCTCGTATATGATGTAAAAACATTGTTATTTTAGGGTTGATTAACTCAGCTGGAAATATGGATTACTTGACAGATCATTCATTTTAGTAGCTCATGTTGGTGTACTTTCTGTAAAGAGAAGTGAATGTTTATGCCTCTTTCTATTTTGCTGTTGTTTTATGTGTTCATTTATGTTTATATTGTGCTATTCTTCCCCTCAACTAACATTTATTCATACATACAAAAAAGGCATTTAGAAACGCACTCGGCTTTGGTTATCCAGACAAAGACGTATATTCATGCACAACAATAAAATAGAAGAAAAATAGTCCGTGTGTACTTGTGTGTTTTGTAATGTAATTTATAATTCAATTGCAATGCCATGTAATTTACATCGCGACTTGCGGCTCAGTTTGTAGGATAATTGATTAATTTGGTTAACGAGTTACGTAACAGAAAACCGCATCACAACCCGATAGATAAAGAATCCCTAGAGCAGCTAGGTGGCGCAAGAGTACCAAAACATGTAGTACGCCGCTTCACTGTCGGGCGAGCTACTTCTGCTAATCTACCAAAGTCGTTTTTAAAATGGAAATGGACGAAAGTTTGTGGTTGAAAGAAGCAGTTCTATTTTATTTAGACAGAAGTGGTGGCCTTGAAAAACTCGCTGAAGACTGCAAGCCTTTCAATGGTACATGTGCCGCAAACTCAAAGCTTGTGTGTTTGCCAATTAAGCTAATCGAATTTGCTTTGTAGACCCCCAGCAGAGTGAAGCGGTGTACAGGTTTTGTATCACCGTGAATCCCTCGGATGTGATCGAGTTGGATCCCTTTTTGGGTGATTTGGTTCTACATTACCCCCTGAAAGCAACGACCCTTTTTCAATCTGTAAGTAAAAACTATGGTCACCCTCCGATGTAAATATTTACTATCGCTGGATAATAATGTAGTGAAATGTGCTGTCATGTTGTGGAAATCATCTTCCAGGTTTGCTTCCTAGCCATAAAGACACTTTCTCTCATTGAAAAGATTCACACTGAGAGTCAGGTATGGGTCAGATACTGTATATGGTCTGTCACCTTTGTTAGGCATGAGGCTCCAAAGGCCCTGTTCCGTCTCTTGATAGCCCATCTTAACCACTGTATCTGTCTGGTTATTTGAGGTCAATGTAATTTTGAAGTTCACACACTTACCTCCATTTCCTGAGTACACCTTGGACCTCAGTGCTTTCCCTCATGAATCTGACCCACTGAGACCTGTCTCCATGGAGGGCCTTGTCATTGCCATGACAAGGGTCACAAAGTACACGCAGGGGGCCCGGTTCCTTTGCACTGAAGACGGCTGTTCCTGCTCTGAAGGTACTGTTATGCAGCATTCTCTAGATCTAACAGCCTTACTGCAGACACAGACCAAAGATAATATATGACAGCCGTTGTACATAGATGTAGTATTTGTAAATTTTAAATCAGTTTCACATTCAGAGCTTATTGCATTTCCCTGATGCTTTTTTCAGGTTTCAACCACATCCGCGTCCATGTTCCTGGGGCCACCGAGTCGGCTACCGTGAGAAATGACTTCAGCTGCCTGAGCTGCAGCTCCCCTCTGAAAGAGGATGTGAAATTCAGAGTGCTAGGAGGTGGGGGTGAATGACATGCCACAGACGTGAGCTTGGTTACTGAATACATGAGGTTTACAGAGTTATGCGTCTGTGTGTGTGCATTTAGGCATTGTTTTTTTTTTTTGTTCATTATTTTCACACAGACAAACAGCTGGTGGAGATGATCCATATCAAAGCAGTGGATGCTCTGCGTGCTCATCAGCAAAGCTCACTCAGATATCAGGCTGTCACCCTGTTTCTCAGAGGTACGTGGACATCAGGCAACTCAATTGTAATTTTTGAAACAAAGTCACCCAGATAAGCGCCTGGTAAAATGCATGATTCAAAAAAGCTTAAGTGTGTAAATGATTGAACTTATAAATCAGATTTAGTAGAATGGTTTTCAATTCATTGCTTCAAGTTCGAGTAATTTGAAGGACACAAACTCACAAGAGTTGGGATAAATCATTGTTTTGAGTTTTGTCAATTTGTAGTCAAAAGTCTATCCGTAAAACATATTCACTTGCATTATGTTCTCTCTAAATATGAATGAAATGCCTTTAATATTTTATATTTACGCACAGTTAGATATCTTGAAGGTTATCTTTGATTTTCTCTGGCTTTCTAAATGAGTCTCATATTGGAACACAAATTCAGTCAGTGAGAGTTCATAAATACGCCTTTGAGTAGCCAGTGCCTCATGTTGAGATATTAGGTGTTTCTGTCCCCTTTAATAACATTGTCCAGCTATAATCCCTCGGAGTTTAGCAAAGCTCAGTACCAACATTAGCATATTCTGTTGACCCAGTCCTGTGGAGGAATTCAATACACAGGGTTCCTGTTACTAAACATATATGTTAATAAGCGCAAGGAACACTCATTAGCTGGCTGTGTGTTTCACACACAGAGGAATCTTTGTTCTAAATGCCTCACTCTGTGTTTCTCTTGGCAGTGGTGTGTAGGTGGCATGTATGTTTCTTCAATAATCACCAGGCACCAGAGAACAACCGAGTTGAGTGTTATTGCTTTGTCTCCCCTCTTCACACAGATGAGCTGTGTAACTCGATGAGGCTTGGTCAAATCTACAGGGTGATAGGCATTCCTGCGCATGTGCTTAAGTGGCCCCACATTACCTGTAGTGTAGAGGCGAATAGTATCCAGCCATGGGAGCCAGAGTGTAAGGAAGAAAATTGTCGCACATTAAATGGTCTTCCAAATGAAGAATTTATCTGACACTGTATACTATGATCCGATCACTTATTTTCATCTACATTGTAATTCATCATGACCTTATGTAAACATCCGCCCTGTCGATCAACTCTACCCGCAGATCCACGCACAGCGGGTGCCAGCTTCCAGCCACTGATCAAGTCTACTGCCTGTTCTCCCTGGAGGTTCTCTGCCATTCTGGCTGTCTGCTTTGGTTTGGATGTGGCTCCTCCAGGCCTCTACAATACCCTGAAGTTGGGTTTACTGCTCAGTTTGGTGCAGACCAGAGCAGATGCAAAACACACATTTCACAATTTGGATCTCCTGATCCTGACGACTGATACTCTTATACAAGACAGGTATTGTGATATGAAAGACCAGACATTGCTCACCTGAAATGAACACTTAAGATAAAGAAGACAAGTCAAAAAAGTAGCATCTGTAGTATCTGTATGCTTGTGTGCTAGGTTAATGACATACAGCTTGAGTCTGGCCAGTCGAGGGGTCCGTCATAAGGACTCAGGGGAGATGTTTGCATCTTTGTCCCGGGACGAACATGGAACTGGCTCTGCTAACATCCATGCTGGCTCTGCCCTGCTAGCAACTGGTGGAGTTTGCATGCTGGGAGATCTTAGGTCTTACAGAAGGGACAAGTTGGATGCCATTAAGACAGGTATAGAGCCAAGCGAATTAATCTCATAACTGATAAACAGCATTCACCTTAGTATGTCAGGGATGGTTTCCAGTACATTATAGGAAGACTTTCCTTCTCTCAACTTCTCTTGCCAGTTCTGGAGAGCCACACGGTGTCTGTGTTCATACCAGGAAAGAAGTATGGTGAAGATGCTGACCAGCAGCTTTGCCTCCCAGTTCAATGTAGCTTCTGGGCTCTGACAGACTCAACAGATTCTCGGCAGTCCAGCAGAGTAGACTGTGACGTGCTTGGAACAGCGGTGGGTTCAGTCATAGCATGGTTTCATATTACCTACAGTATACATAGCTAACTTAAAATACTTTGGGTGTATGCATTCTTTTAAATTTATTTATTTGTTCCCAAAAATGAACATTTGCTTTTTTGTGATTAGGAAATGGGTCCAATACCAGTCCAGCTGGCTGATGTCTTTGGACTGGTCATTCAGTGTCGGGATGTGGTGATGGATCAGACGTGCCACGTGCTCCACCAGGCTGTACAGCCTGAAAAACCTCGCTACCCACTCGGCATGAAATTTTCGACACAAGACTACCGTGAGGTAAACCTCGTTTTGTTGAAATGCACCCACTTTTTGAAACATGAATCTCATCCTCCTTTGATGGTGTCAATGCTACCCTCCAGCTTGTAGCTTATGCACAGAGTTTGCCAGTGAAGCTAAGTCCTGAGGCGGAGATGATGATCCATGGCTACTACATGGCCAGCCGTAGGGTCCGAACACACCAGAATCAGGGTGTCAAGATATCTGTGGCGTCTATTAAGCTACTGTAAGAATGCAAGCGAAACATTTTTTCATAATTTTATTTACTTTTGATTTGTACTTGTACCCACAGTAATACTCCAATCGTCCACTAGGTGGAGCTCCCTCCTTGGATCTGACACATCTGACCACTTTTCATACTGAATACTTAAGACAATTAAAAAGCCCTTGGTATGGTGTCACCGTTTGAAAGTACAATTAAAAAATGTAGCCATCTTTGTGGGTGCAGTGCAAAAAGCTGTCAAAATATTTACAATGCCTGAACTTTTACATGTGTTGCATACTGCTGCATTTTTTGTTAACACAGGTTTAGCAATTAACATTCTGCAAATAATTAAACTTTATTTTTGTTACAGGGTCTCTTTGGCCGGGGCCCACTGCAAGCTAAGCCTGAGAACAAGAGTACTTGAAGAAGATGCTGTGATTGCTGTGCTTCTTTGTGAAAACTCCGTAACTCTTAAACACGGTACATTTAATTATTTCCAAATGCCTTACTGATAACCACAATTAAGCTACCACGTTCTGCAAATATTTACATTCCATTATTTTAATGTACATTGCCCAAGTTCAAATTAAATGGCTAACATGATTTTTACAAATGGACATTTTTTAACACCCATAGCAAATATTGCATGTACAGACAATACTGCTTCACAATGTTGTCTTTTTAATGATATGGACGAATAGTGTTTCATGCTTCTTACAGGGGCCTCTGCTCTCATTATTCCACCTGAGGCAGCCTTTCCCTGTGACCTTCGTGGGATGGATGATTTGCACAAGAGAGATGTGATCCTGGAGGATCTCCACCAGAATATCCTGCATTTCATCTACACTTATGCACCTCGGGCCGACACATACATCACGGAGGAGTAGGCTCGATTTAAGGTTCAGAAACCCAGGTAGGCAGAACAAGACCATGCTAACCATGCCCTGTTCTCATGGACCTTGAGACTCATACCATTCTGTACATTTAACAATTCAAGACAATATCAATCCACACAAAGTTAAAGAGATGTATTTTATTGGAGACAACTGTGGCACAAAGTATTTTTTAAATTAATTGAATACTTAATTGTAACAGACATTGAGCTAAATACATAACTAGGCAAAGTTTGAAGCTCTGATTTTGTGATGAACTTTCCAGTGGTCTGCACCCTTGCCCGCAGCAGAGATCCCCATCTCCTTCAAATGGTGGTCCAACACCAGCAACACTGAAAAAAAAATTAACACATTCAGACAGAAAATGGCACACTCATTATGTAGGCAATATACTCGTGTAATGATGGATTGATCAATTACAGGTCACTATTGCAGCGTATATAATAAGGGAAAAGTATTACTTTAGATAAGGTTCTTACCACTCATGAGGCTACCTTACAGCCCCTCAGATCCGTGCACCGTCTAGTTCTTGCCTACAAATAAACAAAATATAAGTTTATATGGAAAGTGAATTTTCTTCCATTTGTTCAGTCTTGTAACATTTCAGTTAATGGGAGGAACCAGTGAAGATGGAAGACAAAGACAAATAAATACTGTGTTAATCTTTACTTACCACAGGCAAGAAGTCAACACTAATCATCCAAGATTGTCCCGGTGCTGCTGCTGCTCATCTGATGAGAAAGTGGGATACATCAATGTCTTAGTTTTGCATGTCAAATGTCTCTACATGCGAGTCATTTAGTTGATACAATGTGGAGACGATGTATTAAAGAACTCAATCAAAAATGTAATTTGAATGATTCATACATCAAAAATGAATAAAGCCATCAAATTCATATCTTAACTGCCCATGAGTGTGACCAATACTTAAATTGCAGCTGGTAATTCAGTGTACACAACATCACCACGTTATTGTCTGATGGGTAAACGGCGAAAATGTGAACTCATCACTATACCAGCACAACACTCACTAATTCAGGACATGCATTTGAAAAAAACAACCACAAAGTGAGCACAACAGACAAGCTGCTCTCTGATGTAGAAGAGAGCAGACCAGGAAGTCTGATGTGGGGACAGCCCATTTTTACTTTGTTGGATTAAGAGTTCACTTGAAACACATGAGAAACTGTAATTTTGCAGTTATTCTGTCACAATTTGCATTGTTTAAAAATTCAAATTACTGGATGAAAAGATTTTACTGAGCTACTCACATTCTTGCTTGGAATTGGCAATTAGTCATCCAACTTGCATGCGTGCTCTGCAACATGGCCATGACATCTGATGCTGCTAAGAAGGAAACATGACATTGGGCAATGTGACTGAATTTTTAACAATTAAGACCACATTTAGAATACATTTGTTAAACCAGTCCTGATTGGTGCAATTACATTAGCTATTCAGTTAGTCACAGTCTCACCATCATATTGTCTGATGGGTAAACGGCGAAATGTGAACTCATCATTACTACTGTAACAGGAGAAACCAGTCAAGAGGGAACCCTAAGTTAAATTAATACTATGTTCATCTTAACTTACCACACACAAGAAGTTGACAAATCATCCTCGATTTTGTCCCACTGCTGCTGCACATCTGTTGGGAAAGTGGGATCCATTAATGTCTCAGTTTTCGGCATCAACATCACATACTTGCTACGTGGAAGAAAATGTCATGATTTATATTAAATGAATGAAACCTTCAAATTCAAAGTCATATCCTAACTGCCCAGGAGTGTGAGTAATGCTTAAGTTGAAGCTGGTAATTCAGTGTACACAACATCACCACGTTATTGTCTGATGGGTAAACGGCGAAAATGTGAACTCATCACTATACCAGCACAACACTCACGAATACAGGACATGCATTTGAAAAAAAAAAAAAATCATCCACCACAGACAAGCTGCTCTCTGATGTAGAAAACAGAGGGGCAAGAAGTCTAATGAGTACAGCCCATTTTTACTTTGTTGGATTAAGAGTTCACTTTGAACACACAAGAAGCTGTACTTTTTCAGTTATCCTGTCTCATAAATTTAAACTTGCTGGAAAAATTATAGAGCTACTCACATTCTTTCTAGGAACTGGCAGTCAGGCATCCAACTTGCAGCCGTGCTCTGCAACATAGGCATGACATCTGATGCAGATAAAAAAGAAAACATGAAATTGGGAGATGTAATTGAACTTTTAACAATTAAGACCACGCGTTTGTAAAACCAGTACTGATCGGTGTGATTGCATTGGCTATTCAGTTAGTCACAGTCTCACCATCTTATTGTCTGATGGGTAAACGACGAAAATGTGAATTCATCATTATTCCAATTCCAGCACTTCTATGAAGCATGAAACATAACCAAAAGTCAGGCACTCACCTTGAACAGTTCTACATTTTGCCATCTGTGGTTTGAATCAGCAGCTTTAGATCTGAAATAATATGGAACATTTGAATATTTAATCCATTCCTACATTTCAGTCGATTCAGAAATGATATATAAAAGGTAATAAGCTTACCTTAGCAGGTGTACCAGTCATTGTAATTCCAGTGAGTCATCTTAAACTGTACATGGTAGACAATCAGAGTTTAAGGTTACTGGGTATTGAACGGTTCAATTTTAAATACATCATATCAGAGCAGTAATTATTCCCACTTAACTGCTAGACTGTCACAACTTGACCAAATGTTCCCACTAATTACCCTCTAGGGTAAACTATTGATTCTAAGCTTGTGTGAATAAGTTGTACTGAAGGACCAGCCAATATGTTGAGAACAGATGACTGATCACCAGAAGGTCATGGGTCACAGTGTGTTACACAGCTTGGGAGCACAGCTAACATGGTAGGTCTGAGGACGGGTTCAACAGCAGGTCATGACCTATGCCATGACCTCCCGTCCTCAGAGGGGCACATGAAGAGCATTCTTCAATGAAAGAGAAGGAGAAAGCTATTCTGACCAGCAGGTCTTTAGCTGACCCCTGCCCCGGGTCTAATCCAGGTATGGACACTGTTGTATTTAACTGAATGACGAACTGGGCATTTCTCCGATGTGAACTGTCAAAATGGATGATGTATTACTTCATTAAAGGGATCAGACGGGGCTAGTTAGCAAGTTGAGCTCCGATGGGTTTAGAGTTGCCATACTATTTCTGGACTATCAGATCACAGATGTTGGAAATTTGGAGTTACAAAACTAGATCGTATTAACAATATATTGACGAACAAAATTAATTGAGAGATTGGCATTAAAATATGTTTTTAAAAGAAAGCGTGCGGTTCTTCTTATCCACGTGGCCCGGGTTGTAGCGTAGCTAGCTAACATTAGCATGTGTAACAGCGGTATGCGAAAGATCTTAACGAAACCATGACGGCATACAAACAGTAAAGACAGATGTGGCTTTCTTACCGTGCCGTAGAGAGATCTGTTGCAGAATAAAACCGAAGATTGCTTCATTTTGTTCCCGTGGTGAGGAGCGTGGACCCTCTCGTTCGTCGATGCTGGGAAAAGGACGGATATCCGGTGGTTTCCCCGTGACTGCGCCGCTGGTCTGCGCGCTGATTTGTAGCTGCAGCAGCTGCACGTGTGTGTGTGTGTGTGCGCGCGCCTGGAAGTGTTTGATTATCTGTCCGCTGCAGCCGTGTTTAATATGTTTCCTTTGGCGCTCACACTTTCGTCAGAAACAATTGATTGACATAAAACATTTTTGTCCTTAAAATTTAAATAATAATTTCTTTGATTCGTTGCAAATTATAACATATGCTTAATAGACATGCGCATATTTTCTATCATAGTGGTGGGAATAAAGCACCGAAATATAAGAAGACGCTTCAAATCATCGACGTTATGCGCATACATCAAGCTGGCTTTCAAGAGACATGAGAAATATTAAAGTGTGTTGGTGTGATATTTACACCTTCAAAGCAGGATAAATATTTATTTCTGAGCTATAAGCCTAAAAGCAAGCACAAATATTTGATTGCTGTGCGCGTATTTCTCCTTCAATTGCTAAAAACTACAAGTGATGAATCGGGAAAATTCGAATAACAAAACAGTTCAGTTAATAAAAATGACAGATAACATCATCTGGATTACCTCAACAACGCAAAGTATATATTTTTAATAACTCTTCTTAATGTCCTGAATAGAATCGGATGTTTAGACATAACCCTATAACGAGGCACGTCTTCTTTTCACCGAAGTCATTTATTCACAAACACATTTACAACCATGCGTGTAAAAATAAGAGCGAACATGAGAGGAGAGGCTCCATTGTTGACTCTCTGACAGACCACTTCACATGACAGATGTTAACTTATTCACACATGCATTTAGTGCAAATGTTTTGAACTGAAAGTGCACACCTCAAGCATGACGGGCTCATTAGCCCGCGGAATTTTTTTTACAAATATCATACCTGGGACATGTATGGAGCTGCACAACGCAGAGCAAACAACAGAGGAACACAATATATGCTCTCTCAAAAATAATACAATAAATTTCACGTAATATATTAATTTACACCGTCTTCCTTTTTGGAGGGCTTATGGATCCTTGGGTCGATCTACAATCGTAAGCCATGTTCCGTTGTCATGGTGAATCAGCACGAACTCATGAAAGGATCCGATCCATGTGATTGAAGCTTATTGCTGGGATGTGGACGACGACGGTCCTTGGTTCTCTGACTCTGACGGGTTTGTCGTGTTGAGGAACTGTCCGGATGCTCCGACGTACAGTCTGGATCGCATTGGCCATTTCTGCAAAGACATTTCATTTTTAATTTTGATATGAGTGATTTTGAAAAAATTAGAACCGATCCAATGATAGAGAGGAAACTTAACATGCTCTCATGTGCAGATTAAAACGAAACTAAATAAAATTACGAACACAGTGACTAAATCCAAACACACACACACACACACACACACTTGTGATTATGATGATTAATAATGATTAATAATGATAAAGAGTGATGATTCTAATGCTTCACCTTAACTGGGTGCAGGTATCCGTCTCCTTTCAGCGAGTGTAACGCCTCTGTTTGTTTTGTGTTGTCTCCCTCCTCCGCGCCTTCCTCCTGCAGTGTTCGAGTCAAATGAGCAATATATGTGGTGGCCAAAATCAACACGTCGAGTTTGGACAGTTTGGTGTCCGGCGGCACGGACGGCAAAGTCCTCTGTAGCTCCAGGAAGGCGTTCCTCAGGGTCTGCACGCGGCTCCTCTCCCGCGCTGCGTTCGCCGCCGCCGGCCTCCCCCTTCCGCCGAGCCCGCCGGCCTGCAGCACCCTGGGCCGCTGGAGCTCCCGGCGACGACCGTCCGGACTGGGACTGGAGCTCGGACTGGATGCGGGGCTGTCGTCCACCACCACCCCGGAGCCATTACCGCCGTCCATTCGGATTGTCTGTCTTCCGACCATCGGGG
>OMNV01008010.1:85740-111791 GCA_900303265.1 Brotula barbata | reverse complement strand
TTTGTAGATATATATATATATATATATATATATATATTTGAAAGAATAATTGTGGTTAGTGACCAAAAGAGTTTATTTTATCATTATTAGATTTTTCTTGATATGGACTTTAGTGATTTACTTGCTGAGGGATAGTGAGTCGACTGCTCCATTATCATTTGTTTGTTGTCTCTTTTCTTTTTGGCCTCTTTCAGTGCTTTCCAGTTAATAAGGAACTGTCTGGACGTATCGTTGATTTCTTTTCCATCCAGATCCTCTGTAAAGTGGAAACAAATAAATCAATCATAAATCAAAAACAATAAATTCACACGCGTGGTCGGAACATTTAACTGTTCAGAATACAGGTCAGAATATTTTGAAATTGTTTGACAGAGCAATAAAACTTACACTTTTGTGTTTTGAGTCAAATGTAAACCTGCGAGGAAATAAGTGAAAATATTTTACCGAGTCTTCTGCACACGGTTATCAGTCTGTCTCTGTACTTCTGAGTTTGACACACAGGGTTTCCACTCAAATCCATATGATACAGATGTAGCCAGTTGCCGAACACATCCTCTAACTCCTGGAAATACACAAAAAGAGACTTTACGATGAGCACGAATGATCCAAATGGCAATTCTGTAACTGCCCCTCTGTAAGTCCACGAGGGGAAAATGGGCGATACAAAGCGTAGTTATATAATAGTGGTTATAGGAGCACGATTACTAATCAGACACACATTAGGAAAAGCGTTCAAAGACAAGCTATAATGTGAAGCACAGGGACCAATGAAAAATGCATAAACAACACATCCGTCTATTTTATTAAACAGTGTCGCCGGTGTCGTGTGACTACACGTTTTCTCCTGGGGCGGTGTGAGGCCGGCTCCTCCAGCAAGTTGCCTGCAGTTGTATGTTTATCTAAAGGCACATTAATCCAAGTCTGGAAATATGAATACTCTGTGGACACGCTCTGATTGTTCATTGCCTTCCTGTCTTGGCCAAAGCGCTTCCACTTTTCCAGCTCGTGCTGCAATCAGTTCAGAGGGGACCCCTGAGCTCCGCGCGCTCCCAAGCTTTGATAAATGATCGTGTCAGGGCCGTCACTCAGAGGCCCTCACCGAAGAGTAGCCCAGCGCCAAATTGCCCCCCACGCGGGGGCGGAGAGAACAGCACGGGCTGGATAAGCACCGAGCTTGGCTGGCTTTCTTGTCTGGACTAATGATGGGCCAGTTATGAACCTGTATTTGACCAGGGCTTCGATTCCCTCGTCCTCTCTGCCCTACACACAGCTAACGGCCTCTGAAGATACTCCCCATTTGTCACCCTGGCTGACTGCCTGTCATAATCTATTTTAAAAATCCATAATGTTGCCTCTGGATTCTGACCAAATGTTCACAAAAAGGGATTGATCCTTTGGAGCGCTGTCTTTGCAGAATCAATAGTGGCAGACGGGTTGTATAAATTATAGGAGATATCAGCTGAGAATGGGAGTTACTTCTGACACGTGTACAGCAATTACCTGCACCAACATTCTCAACAGACTCGTATTAAGAAGGCAGCCACGGCCATGTAGTCAATGAAGTCCTTTCAGCGTGTCATCCCAGTGTTACGTGTCAGCGTGAAAGAAGGATTAAGCTCTTTAAAAGTAAATATATCAATTCAAAGAGAGAGAGAGAGAGAGAGAAAAAAACCCGATGCCATCAGAGAGTAAGTCTCAAAAACAAACAGATTATTTTACAAAGTTAGACTGAACATTAATCATATCTGCTTCAGATGAATCTCCCATAGAAGTTAAGTGCTGGTGGTTTTGAATATCAAATGCAGGATTCTAAGGCAGAGAGGAAAAATCAGCCTCCCTAGGAAAGAGAGAAACTTGTGCTTGTTTAAAGCTGTCAGCGAGGAAAGTCTCGGGGGAACGGCCTGCTGATTTGTTGAATAATTCTGACCCTGTGCGAGTCATGAAGACTGGGAACCCATGGCAGGATTTGCAGGATTTAGTTCTTTAGAACCCCGTTCTCCATATCATTTCACACATCACTGCAGAAATATGGAACAATGCTAATGCTAACCTGATCGACTCATAGACGGTGTTGATTTTAATGCACTGTGTCATTTGCAGTTCCTGTGATTTGGCACTATTTTCATTTGAACACTGCACATGGAATGCGATTGTTTTTTTAAATTTTGATCATCATGGAGAAGCAGAAAAGTCTATAAAATACTATAAAACAAAAATATGATGTATTTTCATTTACCTCCACATCACGCAGTTTATTATCAGTAGCTGAGAAATCCTGGAGTCTCCTCAGCACTGCCAGGTCCCTGATCTCATCAATGTTGTTGTTGTTGACATTCAGGACACTCAGAGATTCCTGCACAACAGATTGACATTCATACAAAAAAAAAAACATTCAGTGTTCATCGACGTGGTTAGTATTATGACAGAATATTCCAAACACTTATGACCACGTCTATTGGAGGAAAAGAGCAGAACCATTCAACAAAGAGAAACATTTCATGCGGTGAATTCAGCCAAATGTTAAACCACAACTGCTATTCAAAAAGGTAACAACATTTCCCAGAATATTCCAAAATCTACCTACCACAGAGCACACACACACGAGAATTTATTTCACACAGACACACTGAACAATGCTGCTGTCTATTAACACGCGTCAACCAGAACACGTCTTTGTCTCATGACAGCTTCTTACTTTCAGTGCTGTGTGTGTACACAAAATAATTCTATTTATTTATTTATTTATTTTTATTTAATTTTTTTCTGAGACTACCTTTTCATTAAGTATCTGATGCATCATGTTTGATGCGCTGATTAAATGTAACACTTAACGTGTCTGAACTAGCCGGCTCATCATGCGCAAACCAGAATCCTGATTATGCTTTTCCTAAATATTCAATTTTGGTTTTGAAGTGCAATAATGGCACATTTATAAAAAGCTGGAACTCTTTAAATTTACACAGCAATTTCTTTAATTAGCCAAACAAACAAGAAGCTGAGACTTTTGGTGTGTTTATCCATGGCCCGGGCGGTAAATAAAGTAAACAGACCTAACAGATTTGTCAGAGAGAGAGAGAGAGAGAGAGAGAGAGCAACAGAGCCCTCTTTGATATCATCAAATACGGCACAACACCGCTTTTGGGGTGGATCAGTCGGAGAAATCGGATCTTCGACACAGGATGTGATAACCTACCGAGTAGAAACACCACACAGGTCGTCATGTAGTAGAAAGAGAGGATGATGCTTGCCTCAGACTGTATGATTAGTTTAAAAATAGCCTTTTTAAATGAAGACCGTGAACTTGTTAAGGGAGTGTGGTTCATCCTTTTCTACTCTGCACAGTGTGAAAGTAGGTCTTACAGCTAGAGAGAGGAGAGTCCTCGGGTCAAAGAGCAACTTCTCCCCTGGTGCCAGCTTCTGATTCTCCAAATGAAGCTCCTCCAGCTCAGTCAGCTGCTCTAAACCCTCCACCACTGTGATGCTGTTTCCACCAAGATACCTGCAACGTGGAAAAACACACACACACACATCAGACTCCAGCTGATTTTCACAACACAGGCTGTAAGAGGTTAAATTTGTCTACTCACAGTTTGGCCAGACTATGTAAATTGTTGAGATTTTCTATACGAGTGATGTTGTTGTTCTGCATGTACAGATGGGTGAGGTTGGAGGCAAAGCCCAGATTGCAGATTTGTGTGATATGATTGTCGTACAGGTAGAGAACAGTTAGGTTTTTACACTTGGAGAGGTCACCCTGAGGAAGGAATGACAAAGTAACTCACAAAGAATTTAACCACCAGTGTCTGTGATGAATTTAACACGAGCTACTTACAATATCCTCAATGTTCTTATTGGAGAAGTTGATGTGGGTGAGTCTCTTGAGGTATTCTGGGAAGGTGCAGCCCCTCTTCTTTTTGAAGTGGCTGTTGGATTTAGCGATCAGCTCCACGGTCAGGCGTACCATGGTGCCTCGTCTTGCACGCTGGAGTCTTTTCAGCTTCACTCAAGCGTTAAGCTTCCTGCAACAACTGGAGCTGCCTGCTCGAAGGAAAACTAAGATGTGTGAGGGAGAATAGACACCAGCAGGAAAATGTTACTTTGTATGAGTCACAAATTCATTCATAACTTGGGATAATTGATGAAAAACCATCACTATTCCCTGGAAAAAAGAAAAAAAAAACCATAAGAGGCCAAAGGTTGGATGATGACTCAAGAGTCTATTGCCAGTTGTTTATTAGCTTGTTTTGAAATATCAAATAGTGCACATTTTTTCTACTTTGCATTATTATTATTATCATTATTATTATTATTATTGGTATGCACTCCTTGCCTAATGTTTAAACAGACTACACTTACGGATATGCGTCTTGTTGTTGTTTATTTGAGAGTGATGCCTGTGCTGAGTTGTAGTACAAGGCGCAACATGACGTCATTCTGAGCGTTTGACGCACTAAATTTTCAGTCTGAGCAACTACATTTGATCTCAGATCAATAAGTCTGGACGTAACCTTGTGCTCTCGGTGTCTCCTAGGACCCCCGGATCCACTTCATCACTGTCACACTCCGGCTCATAATTACTCCAGTGGAAGTAACGCCTCAAGATTAACGTCTAATTCACACATGAGGACGGACAGGAATCGGTGGAGTGTAAAGAAAGAAATTGTGCCCAGATTATTTTGTGACTATAAACGACCGATGCGTTCTTAGCTAGCTAAAAAGCTAACATAGCACTGTAAACTCTTACGTCAAATTTTTTGGGGGATTTGGGATTTCCGACTATGATGGTAGATAATAAGTAAGTCATCAATTCTACCTTTAAAAGTTGTCAATGAAGTTTACACCGCCGGATAAAAAATAAAAACATTTACGAGAAGAATCTGCCAGTTGTAGCCTGTTGTTTGGGAGACGGTCGTCATAGAGACCAAAAAACGAGCGAGCCTGTCACGTCAGCTAATAGGAAAATAAATGAATAGTATAATAAAACATATATATATATATGGTATATATATAGTAAGATATATATATGTAAGACGTATATATTTGAGAAAAAAAAAACTAACAAAAATTAAATCATTATTATTCTGGTGTCACAAATCTACATGTATCAATAGTTCTGTACATTTAACAGATTTAGCGTAATAAGTCGTCAGCAGTCAACCAAAGTCTGCATTATGATACAATAACCAAATTAAAAAAAATTATATTTACATACATATAGAACCTAGAACTGGTGGCTTGTTGGTGACAATGTCGGACCGCTGTGTATTCTGCTGCTTAAATTACAGAGACGTTGCTCACCATGTATTGTGGATGATCTTGTTCTCTCTCACACACACATAACATTCACATCCAAGAAACTCCATGCACAAACATTCCTACACTATTCATATTTTGGAATATTTTTGTAACTCATGAGATTTAGTGTGTGTCATTCCTCATACCACACTAAGCCAGCAGCCCAGTCGTTTGTCCCCGTGACCCCTGCATTGTTAGGCTATATCATGTCACAACCTGGGTTTCCTGCATGTGAGTGACTCGCCTCCACTTATGCAGGCGCACACGGTGGAGAGGAAATGTCGAACCGTGCTCGGGTTAATTCTTCTGAGAGCCAAACTAAACACAACATCTCCGAACTTTAGCGGGGTCATTGCGTCTATATAGGCGTCCTTATCTATCAATCATAAGCCTTATTTGCTGTTCTTATACTGTACATACTTATACTGCACAGATGTGGGTCATGTGGAATAAGAAAATTGTTAAATGTTAAACGATAAGGCTTAAATACAAGAGAAATGGATTTTTGGCTGCTCAGAATTTGACTTGATTAGAATTTACATAAATCGTCTTATTCTGCATTTAGCCATGCATACAAATGTCCATCTGGTGATAATCACAATATTTACATGACCAACGATTTCAATATGTTCACCGATTCTTAAATTGCCATGAAAGACAAAATATTAGGTGTAACCCTTTCAGAATTGCATAGTCCAAATACTTTCTCAGTGCTGTAACAGTCATCCATGTAACACATTTAAATATTTGGCAATAACTCGAGCTATTCAGCAGACCGTGTGTATAGGAGAGCTAGTTGACTATTTCAAATTCCTAAAATGTATTAAAATGATTTAATAAGCTTCCCTTTCTATACTGTTAATACTGAACATCCTGCATTTTGGGACAAGGCTTAAATAATGGTGAAAGAAAATCATTATGAGAAGTGGTGCCAAGACTCATGTACATGAGAAAAAGCAGACACCTTCATTGTCCCACTGGGATTCCCTCCTCTGTGATACATGACATCAAAAATATACATTTAGCCATTACAATACGGGAAGAAAAAAAGACATGACACAAGCCCAGGTCAAAGCCGGTGTGTGTAAAAAAAGGCAGACTCGGAGAGTGTCTGCTTCGATGGAGAGCAGACACATTGGGTGAATAGAGTCCAGTGTGTGCGGCTCGTGTTTCTGCGCTGCATCACTGCCACACCACAACTCGACGAGCTGGCCACTCGGCCGGCCTGTGTACCGCTAAGAGCCAAACTGTGCCGGGAGCGACTCCACAGAGACATCCAACGCAAGCCGTTGAGCCTCGGCAGGAGCCTGAGTTTGTTGTTCCATTATGTAATGCTATGACAGGCTACACTTGAATGACTGACTGCTGCTAAGATAGGTTGTGTGTAAACGCGACTGTCGTGTGTGTTTAAGTTTTAAGGTACAGGCGAGCCGTACGTGTGAACGAATGTTTAGCCACAGACAAACAATGCTGTAGTCCTTCTGGCCTCAAGAATATATTCCACCACTACATAGAGACACATGTTCCTGCTCCATGCTAGAATACTTACACAGACTCGAGAGAAAAGCACACATCATCTGTAAATTATTACATAGCCACACAAATGTAATTTTTAGATTTTATTTTTACATGTGTACTGGCTAATCGCCATAGCAACTACTAAGAAAGAGAGGAAAATCAAGTTAAAATAAAACAAAAAAAACAAAAAACCTAATTGAAATAAACAGATAATGCACACCTTGGTAGTCAAACCATAAAATATAACCACAAACCAGTAAGTGCTAGACATGCACAAGAAAACATTTCCATTTCCAGGTGGAATCCACAGAGGCCAGAAGTTTGGGTTTGTTTAATTGGCAGATGTGTTGATTTGATTGAAGAGTTTGTCCTTAATGACCTGAGACATCAGACCATGAATTGCTTCTATGGTTGTCTTACAGCTAAAAGAAAGCACAATGAAAACTATAAGCTTAGAATGTTGTCATTTGTATCATCGTTAATATTGTTAATAAAATGATGAATAGGGTTAAGATTGTTAGACTGGCATTGTAATTACAAACATATTTCACTGTAATGCATAAAAATGAATGGAAAATAATACATTTTAAATTAAATATGATTTAGGCTGGCACATACAAAAAAAAAATCTATAGCCAATTATCCTACATAGCAGCAAATTAAATTATATATATTGTCAATCAGACCAACAGTTTGGATTTTATTCAAATATTACCATAAAAAATATTTATCAACAATAAAAGTAAATTTGTGAAGACACATTAAGACAATAAAAATATGACGAGGGTCAAACCAGACTGACGACGGTAATGAAAATAATTGCATCTTTTTCTTGTGCGATGGTTAATTTAGGACATAAGGGAACGAGTTTCACTTCAACTTTACATTTAGTTAATTTAAGACAAAAGTCTAACTATGAAAATTTACCTATCTCGTGTTGCTTTGGCCAGCTTATCCTCCGACTTCCTGTCGTGTGTGTCCAGCCCCAGCATGAAGCTGCCTCTGCCGAGCTGCGCCTCGGACTGTTCAAGCTTCTCCGACAAGTCAAACACCTGGCCGGTGGTGTAGTCCGAGTTCTGAAAACACAGCAAACGCACACACGCAAAATCATTAGGCAATTCATGGACAATTTCCCGGCAAAAGCGAAATAATGGACGACAAGAATTTTGCCGAATGGAAACAAATATTCAGAACAAGAACACACTGCGTGGCGAATGAAAAGAAGTCTGCGAAACAGTTTGCTTAAGGTGAGGCCGTGTTTTTAGTGGAAAAGGTAATTAAAAACACAATGACACGGGGGCCCCTGAGCGCAGTGACAGTGTAACGACTGACAAAGCTTGTCACCCTGCAGCAGCTCGTTCTTGACATCTAGTCAATTCATCTTCATCCAGAATGCCAAAGAGCCAACTGTTTGGATAAGCCTGATGCCTATTTACACTGTTTAGTCAAGCACAGGACAGAGTGACTGCATCCACAATGGGACTGCACATGAGGGGCTCTCAATCTTCACAATGAACTGGGGGGGCCGAGAGCAGTGTGTGTGGGGGTTGGTGATTCACCGTGAACCATAATGTATATCACTGGAATTAGGTCCAACTTTAATACTTATCTCGTTTGTTACACGGTCCACGTTAGGCCTCATACTAGAATCAATAAACAGGGACTCTTACCTAACCAAGTGCAATAAATCAGAACATCACACGCTGCTGACCACACGTCTCAATGAGTTATAGCGAAATATTTAACCATTAATCAAAATGCCAAACAATTAGCGAACATTTTGATTTCTGAAATTGCCTACATACCGTGAGAAGACTGGAGGAACTTAAGGTATTGACCCAATATTTATTCCAAAGGAGCTCCAGCAGTTTTCGATCAAGCGATGATTTAAAGTAAGTTACCTCCAGGGCATAATACCTAGATAAAACATACAAAAGAATAATCAAAGAGGCATACCACAATTATTATCAATATAAATTATCAAATTAAGGAGAACAATTAGAAACGATATTTACATAGATAATGAATCACAATGATCCAATATTGTGTTGTACAGTATATCAACACTCACTGTTTACAGTGCACACCAAAGTCTTCAATCTTGTTCAAGGGGATTGTTTGATATTCTGAGGGTCCCTCATCAGGAGGTTTGTAACCCTGAAAATGCAAAAAGAAAACGCTAAGAATTCATGACAAAATAAATAAAGGATTAATTATTTACAATACATAATTGCTCCCTTAAAAAGAATGAAATAAAAGGATACAAGAGTAAATATTGAGAACCATTCTTTGAGTTGTACAATACTTTTGGAAAACCAACTTAATCAAAAAAACATCCTCATTCCACATTAGCACGCTCAAACCAAAAAATTACCAATCACAAATTGCTTTATTACATATAAACTTAGGCTATAAGTAATCCTCGCTTTACCTTTGGGTATGTTCTAAATGCGCCAAGGTTGACTTTCCCTGCAGATATGGTCCGAGTGGGGTCGATCTGTAGGCAGAGAGATACAGTAGAACAGGAAAACAAAGTCAGGGGTCACACAAATCTCCAGGGACTTCTCAAATTGACCGCCCGGAGTGAATTTTCCCTTCTTTTACTATGCCTGTCAGTGTGCCGAAAACACACACTTCATTTTGTGATGCCCCTGGCATTTCAGCAGTGCAAATTCAAAGTGTAAATGAATATGTTTGAAAAAGCAATGTGTTCATCTATACTGCGTGCAAACCTACAACCCATAAATCAACAATCTCTTGCCCTTCACAGTTACACTCACAGGAACTTGCATTGTTGACCTTAGAAGAAAGAAAAGAATGAGGCTCCTATCATAAATACCATCTGAATGGGGTTCAATTATAAATCAGAGTAAACTGACCCTCTGGCTTGAAAATAAAACCTGTGCTATTTCCTCAGTCTTACCACGACTGCCACGAACGGCTCCTGAAACTGCTGATTGAGCATCTGAGTGCTGACATCGATGCCTGAGAGCCAGCATCCATATCCTGGGTGACTGTGGTACCAGCCAATAGCATTCTCCAGCCGACCAACCTGACAGATCAGATTAGACATGGATTGGTCATCAATACAAACAAAGAAACACACCAGCATCTGGGTACGCAAACAGCACTGGCTGACACAGCTTTTAAATATGTGAAAGCATGCCAAATACATGTAGAAATGTTGCATTTAGTATTGGCATTAGAAAATCATGCTGACGCACGGAACACATTAAAAACATGATGAAATATCATTCATCCCTGCTGAGATGTAAACAGTGAGATGCCCTTTAGAGAAAGCCAGTGTCCAACCTGTTTAGCATTTTCAATGTAGGCAGCCATGTATTCATAGGCTGCAGCCTGGGCATTGACTCTGGTTTCTGTGCCCTCCACAGGTAACGCAAAGCTGTCCATGATGATCATGGTTTCACCGTCAACCTTCCCCAGCATCAGGCCCATCACTTCCAGGTTCCCTCCAGACCTGGCATGCATCACCATCTTCAACAGAGCCAGAGCTGAGATCTTGCAGTACTTGAAGTAATGATGACTGTGGAGAACATGAAGAAATGTTAGCGGGTAGACAGAGACCGAACCACGCGTCGACACGGTTGCCCATGTCTCGTGTGTTATCTAACAATCAAAACACCTAATGCTAATTTGGTAGCTAACGACTGTCGGAGGTACAAATGACATGTTTCACAACACACAGACACAAAGTGACACAATGTAGAGCCAGAGAAACCCCAAATCCATCTAAATTATATCACTCTGTATACTCACTCCTTCGTCCAGGGCTTCGCAGCGAGGATTTCTTGTTGTTGCTTTTTGTCATATTTATAAATTTCATCGATGCTCTGAACTTCCTGCATGCTGTTCGAAAGCTCCCATGTTTTCTGAGGCGTGCTACACCCAGCCATACCGAAAAATGTTACGAAACTCTAGCTTAATCAACGGAGCCAATAAAAGGTAAATTTATCCAAAGGTTTTGATAACAAACACGGACGAATCTCTCCACTCACTCAGGAAGCCATGACAGTGACTCAAACCATTTACGAGCAAGTGTAATATTAGTTACGTTTTGTCTTGTGCCATCATAATGTTCACAATTTTTTGTGAATAATCACATTTTTATAATGTTAAATTCTCACAATGTTGGAAAGCCGTTCCTTTCTAGGCCATTCCCAGCGTATTTATTACAGTGTAATATTCCAATCTCCCCTCTCAAAGAAAAAGATGGTTTAGTCCTGTAAGACTTTAACCGACCAATATGGGCACACTGACACTTGGCGGCGGGTTTTGGTAGTACAGGTATGTAATTATTTGATATAATTTTACCACATTATTTTTCTTCTTCTTCTTTTCTGGAGGTTTAGCCAAACGTTAAGTTACGTCCGATAACGAGGCTTTGGAGCTTAAGAAACACTCGTGAATCCTTTTCAGTGTAAAATTATACATTCAATATCCATGACGTAAGCCTACACCAAAGTCGAAAAAAGAAAATTACGTCATGTTTTTTATAACGCCAAAACCCAAACTGAGCATTTCTTCGATATTTTTATTTCTCGCTAAAACAGGTCGTAGGATATATCATAGGTTTCAATTGAACAGTAATGCCTTCCAAAGTATCGATTAAAATCAATGACACTATTGGACACCGAGTTGAATGAACTTAAAAATACGCGTTCATTACATTATAAAAAAAATATAGAGTTCAGTTGAATCAGCTAAAAGTGACGCTTACTATACAGACACACACCTTCCTCATGAGAAATATTATTTCCATTTTCACTGATTGCCCGAAATGAATAAACGCGGAACGATTTCTAAGGACAAAGCATCGTTGAAACGCGATCAGGTAGGCTGTGTGAAATGTCCATCCCATGGTGATCCCGGAAGTAGACCAAAAAATTCTTTTAACCTCTTAAATGAATAGGGGCCCAGCAGTCAACCCGCTAGCCATTTAAATTGTTGTGAAATGAAACCAGTTTCAAAAGGTACTAAAGGGGAAGTTAGAATAAAATAATGCCCTATACTCACAAAATAAAAAAAGTAACCCTTACTGTAATGGAATTCATCATTTTAGTAAGTAAGTAATAATTTCTTTAGATTTTGGCTTTACTTTTCTACATAATATCTACAACTACTAATACACTACTACTACATTTATCCCATTTTTTTTACATAGCCCTGTGTTCCATTGTGCTTAATGCTGGTGATTAAGGGGTTATTGTTATCACCTGTCTTCCATAGTCCAGAGCAGGTGACACTAATGACACTTTGGATTCAGCATCGACAACCCCAGCACAAGAAACAGCTCCTAAACATCACAAAGGTAACATGCTAAACGGTTTGATATTGGACTTATTGTTTGGGGTTTTTTTAGAGCGTGTCGTTTGAGATATTGTCTGTTTTTCAGGCACTGGTTTTAACTTTGGTTTGATACTGGGGAGAGACTACGAAAGGAAGAAGCAGAAACTTCAGCATGAGCTTCACTTGGACTACATAAAGCATGTTGCCAAGGTCTAAGGGACTCATATTTAATTGCATGTGTTTTATTTAATTTGAGAATAAATTAAGATGAAGCAGCTTTGTGTTGCACACTTTGTGTTGATGTGAAACCAATAAGCATCATCTACAACCACAAAATCCCAATCTACCTGCTATAGGTGTTTTAGTGCACAAATACCTGTGGATGTGTTAAAGCTCACAGATGAGATCTAAGGTGTGTTTTTGCTTCAATAAACAGGAAAAACGGAGAGGGGAGCGAAATAAGGATTACAACTACCTCCTGAAGGACAACACACAGTTAAAGTGTGAACCACCGCATACCACTAATGAAGTAAGGAGAACTGTTGAACACTCTACATACTCGTATTTATAAAAAAAATGTGCACCTGGTGTATATAAAGCCTTCATCTATATTCAAATGTTAATTTGTTTGTTGTTGAAGATACAATTCAATAAAGAAACAAAACATATGTCCAATCTGATTATTTTATGGATAAATTTGAGGGTTTTTTTTCCTTTTTTTTTCAAACTAGCCTGGACCAGGTCAATATGCAGAAGCTGCACAGATTTCTTCTCCACCTGCTCCTCTGCCTCTCCTCTGCTCCCAGCCAAACATTCCCCCTGCTCTCAGGGAGCAGCATCCTGCATCCCGGAGTGATGCTGCCACCTTGATTGATGCAGCAGGTACTGGAAAAACTGCAAGTCAGGATCATCAGGGGGGGAAGGTTATAGATCTTCATAGACCAAAGCAACCCTACAGCTGTGAGGAGAAGCTACACAGAGACAAAGAGGAGAGGGAGTTCAGTGAGAGGAAGAAAGATAAAAACGGTCAAAAGTCTCAGGTCACGGGGGAGAGGAGAACAAAAGCAAATGGAGATAACAGGTGAAGTCAATGTTTGTTTTTATGTTTGTCTGTTAGCATTTTAATTACACAATTGTTAAGAAAATGTTCAATTATTCCTCCCAATACTTGTTTCATTGACAGTACCTGCAAGGAGAAGGAGTTGGGGGCCCCTAGTGTTCAGCAAGTCAGGAAGACCAATTTCAATGTGTTCAATCAAGTTTTATTTTAGTGAAAAGATTTATCAGACTGTAACAGAATAGTTCCAGATGCTTATAGTTCATACATCAGGTGGACCTTAAATTCCTTCACATAAACGCATGCATCACATATTCGGTAAGCAGAATACATGGATGTGGCAAACCTGAATGTAATGCAGCCGTTATTGTTACACTGGAGAAATGTCTATTCGTACTCAGTATCTGATAGAGCCAACCCAGGATCATCACAAGTATTGATAACATCTCCCATTCACATGAATTGCTCTGCTGTCACATTTATGGTTTCCTGTTTATTCCATTTATTTCCCTTCAGGTTGAGCTATCGTCAATAAGCTGATAACGTGTGAAGCTGATGGACGATGAAGCTTGGGCCAACTCCAAACAGACAATTACACTATCTATTTCTATAAGAGGAGCAGGATTGATTGGAGATTGATGCTTCACTCCCTGTTTCTTAATTAGCAGGAGGAAGGAAGCGCTGCGGTGATGGAGGGCGTGGTTCTCAAAGGAACTAACTGCTGAGTTGCCAACTTGTCAACTCACTCTAGTTGTGTATCTCTTTTCTCTGTGTCTTTATTCAGTAGTTCACAATGTCCGGACAGCATGAGGAAGGCTGCAAGGACTCAGTCTGTCACCAACAAGGATAAAGTCACCTTTTCTACTGGCCTCCTGATTGGTAGATAACATTATTATTGCTTTGCCTCATCTTTTTGGAGGGGAATATTTTGATGGAATGCATCACTTCAGAACTATCTGTATGTGCGTCTGGCACTTTTGTCGTGCAGGAGCAGTGGAAGACAACGCGGCCTCTCGGAGGAGGAAAGAACAGTATAAGGGGGAGCTGCTGAGACAAATTGCTGAGAGGCAGAGAAACAAAATGAAGTGAGTGTTTTTTACTAGATTTAACCTTGACGGAATCCCTCTGACTTGACATTCAGTGCGGCAATTTTGTGACAAGTATTAAACCTCTACACCGTGTTACTTTTAAATTAAATAATATTTTTCAGGGAAAGAGAAGTTGTACTAAATATTGGTGCCAATGGAGCCACAGACAGAGAGGAGAAAGAACAGAATATATGTGCAAGAAAAGAAGATAATGAAGTTGTAAGTGTGACTCTCAAGTGTTTAATTAATGCGGCATGTTAACATTAATTTTTCAGTGTTTCAAACTTCAATTTCATATCATAAAAGTTTACTCAAACTAATAATGGTGCTGATCTCTTGTTTGGAGTCAAAATATTCACTGTGAGAAAGGTCTAAACTCAGATTTGAAAGATTATAAACACTTATTATAGAAATCATTTCTGATACATTTTCTTGTATCTTGGTTTTCAGCCTGGCAGCCAACAGCAGTCTGGGACTGCGAACCGGCAGTATGACACCCAGGGACAGGATGTACCCCAGAAGACGGGTGTACATGCCTTAGGAAACAGCTCCAATCCAAGACTGGTTCCAGCTGAGAATCCCACTAATGGCACAGATGAGAGTAGCCTTCCAGGGAAGACCCAGGTAGCTTATGTTTTTCCAAGCATGGACTTCAATACTGCTGCCAATCAGATGACATGGACAACAGTGCCAAGGTCAGGAACAGGACCAGGAGCAGTAGCAGGTCTGGGCATGCCAGGCCTGGCCGTGTGTAACGAGGACTATCACAGGAACCTCTCACAAAGAGAGATGGCAGCACAGAGGTATACAACTGCAGCTTTGTTATTGTTATTACTGTTTTGGGTTTTGGGTGTCATTATTTGTGTTTTTTCCAGGTTTGGTGCTCCTCCTGCTCCACCTATGCTGTGTTACTACTATGGAACAAGACATCCATTGGATCCTAACCTTCTTCTTTATCAGAGTATATTATCTTATTACAACTATCAAAACCATGTTTATTTTAAAATTCTACTTTATTCAAGTATGTTTTTTTTATTATTTATAAAACTAAAATAATCAGCAGTAATATAAGGTACACGTACGTCTTGTGACAAAACTTAGCACAGTATTATCATAGTTATTACTGTGTCCACTTAAACTGACTCACATAACTGATTTTATTGTTTAGGTCATACACATTTAGTGGATATCATTTGATTTTCTTTCCATTTTCTCATTACCACCAAATTTCTGCATTGGCCTTAGCTTGTGGAAATGTAAATTTTACCTGGCTAAGTGTCTTGTGGCAGATTGCTGGTAAAATATATCATTATGTTGTGATGTGTTTTTAAATCAGATGTAATGAAAATTTTCTATCATTTTTATTAGACAGCCTGCCTGGAGGAGCACAACTACCTGCTATTTTCCCGAATCTTCCTCAAGAAGCTGCTCCCGCTCCTTCTCCTCCTCCTCCCCCTCCCCCTCTCAGATCCAATAACCACACTGAGTCAGTATACAACCCCCTCTTTCATATCACTTTGACAGAATAAATGAATTCCCTCAGATTTCTCTTGTCCAACTCTTCTTCTCTACACTGAAAATCAATCCATGATGTAATCTCCCTGGTCTGCCTGAAGAGGGCACCACAGCACACATTCCTCATTTGTTGAAGCGTCTCTCTCTTTCTCTATCTCTCTCTCCTCCTTTTAGGGCAACTGACTTCTCTGTGGGACGTCTTGGCACAGACAGATCCAAGCAGAGCAGAGAGTGCAAACAGAGTTATAGGGAGGCACTCCAACAACAGGTACCCTGACCCCCCCATGTCCATCACTTTTCATTCGTTATCACAGCAGACAGGGCTCCATCCTCGGAGGGGAAATGAGGGAATTAGTCAAGCATGCGTCTGAATCACACACAGGTCATCAAATATTATTCAACATTCAATTCAAATATACAAATGCAAACCTCCATTTGCTCGCAGAACAACATCGCCATCTTAATATGATTACAGACGTTGTCATAGTTTACACATGAGGAGTCTGCACAGCTGTTATTCACCCATTAACTGTTGTTGTTTGCTAGATAAAAGACAAAGAGGAGCATAAAAGAAGAGATAAAGAAGAACGAGAGAGGTTTGACGCCACGATGGAGGCGTACAGCCCCTGGGGGAGAGGAGGGGGAGGTGCTCCGATTAAAGATGTAGGAGGGAACCTCATTAGTAAGTTTGCTCCCAGTTGATGACTTGATAATCCTGACATAAATAGATAAGGGTAGATGTTACCGCAGCGTGTTTCTGTTCTGTTCCAGGTGATTTAAAACAAATGCACCAGAACAATGAGCATAGAAGTCCCAGATCAAAAGATACTGGACAACCACAGAGCCAGTTGGCCATTAATAGCCCCAGTCCTGGTCCTGAAGCCGGGGCTGCCACCAATCGGCCCGCCTCACAGCAGCTCTACCAGCAGGACAACTACAGGGCCGACCTGCTACAACAAGTAGGTCCGGGTCCTCAGCCCTCAATCTATGCAGAAAACAGACGTTTGTCCAGATGCTAAGAAAAAAAGATTTTCGTACCAAATCTCCATAATGTTTGTTTACCACCCACCGGCCGTGGTGTTTGTGAGCACACGAGTACGATGTTTATTATGATGAACAGATAGAAGAAAAGAAACGAAGAAAGGCAGCAGAGAGTGAGCTCATTAGGATGGAGGAGGAAAGGGAAGAGAGGAGGCTGGCGGAGGAGAGAGCTCAAATGCAGCGCAAATATGAAGAGGAGCAAAGGATTATGGAGGAGAGGAACAAGGTGAGAAGCTCAATGGTTTCACACAGGACACTTCAGAATTTCTGTCTGCATTTCTGACTACATATGTAATAAAAAACAGCAAAGGCTGAAGCATCAAAAGATGAACCATGAATGTACTACACCACTCCATGAAGAGCCATGGACTGGGGAGGATCAGGTACAGGGCTACATGTGCCAGAGGAGACAATAGTTCCTTGATGTTTTTGTGAGTATTTGTGTCAAAGAATTTGATTTGCATTTGCAGACGAAAGCGACCCCTCAAACGAAGTCAAGAAGCCATCTGGCCTCAAGAGCTTCCACTGCTGAGAACCATCTTTCCCCCGGGACTGCGCCTGTGAGTCACTCAGTGAGCAATGAAAGCAAATATTTTCTCTCCCCGGTTGTTTTAATGAACTGAATCTAAAATGAAAATGGTGACCGTTACCACAACACCTCTCTACTCATGAATACTCTCTGGCAACACCTTGTTCCCCATCTGGCTCTGTCAAGACGAACCAGCCCCTGGTGCCAGGAAGTACTCCAACAACAGGTACTGTACTTTATTCTCCATCATTTCCGTCCTTTCAGTGATGAAATCTGTTACACTGCTGTTTTTAAGAGACAGAGCACAACTCCTACTATAGTTTCATTAGCTGTGAGTCGTATTATGTCACACTGATGTTGTATTCAGACTGTAAAGATGAATATTAGATTTTTCAGACCTTTGGTTGGCGGTAAAAAAGCTGATGGGAGACCCTGTGAGATGCTAATCATGTCTGTGATAAACTACCTTCACTCAGCTCCACAGCACCACTTTTCATCCACGATCGCCATCGATTGTCATCATTAATCATTGCAGGTTCCATTGATCGGCCCTCTCCACGGCAGCTACACCAGCAGGACAGCTACAGGGAAGAACTGAGACAACAAGTAGGTCCGGGTCCACAGCCCTCAATCCATAAAGGGAGTCTGACCTCTGCCGTGATGCTAAATAGAAAGGATTTTTATCTACATCATACCAAATCTCCATAATATTTTTTTACCGCACACCAGCCGTGGTGTTTGTTAGCACTTTGAAGAAGGACGGTGTTTATTCTGTTGAACAGATAGAAGAAAAGAAACGAAGAAAGGCAGAAGAGAGGGAGCTCATCAGGATGGAGGAGGAGAGGGAAGAGAGGAGGCTGGCGGAGGACAGAGCTCGCATGCTGCTGAAATATGAAGAGGAACAAAGGATTATGGAGGAGAAGAATAAGGTGAGGAGCTCATGGGTTTCAAACGGGACACTTCATCATTTCTGTCTCCGTACCTAATGAAATGCGGGCGTTTTTACAGCAGCAAATGCTGAAGAATCAAAGGTCGAACAATGAACATGGTGCACACAGCCAGGAAGAGAAGTGGACTGCGGAGGATCAGGTGCGTGGGCACACGTGCCAGAGCACACAATGGGGCCTTGTTGTTTTTTTTTTGAGGTATTTGAGGTAAGGAATGTGAATTTGTTTTGTGCATTTGCAGAGAAAACAAACTCCTCCCACCCCAAGCTTTCAAAAGAAATTGAAAGGCTATACAGCCTCAAGAGCTTCCACTATTGACGACCAGATTTCCCCCAGGACCATGTCTGTGAGTCACTCACATTTATTGTACAAGATTGTTTTTATGAACAAAATCTAAAATGAAAATAGTGATTATTACCACATCTCCCCACTCAGGATTGTCCTGTCTCATCACCATATGGCCCAACTGTCCCTGTTAAGAAGAAGCAGCTCCTGGTACCAGGAAGCACCCCCACAACGGGTACATTAACCTCCTCGTACATCCCGTTAGTTGTATTATGTCACTCAGTATTGCTGTGTATGTGCTATGTGGGAGGAAACAGGTAGCCGGTGAAGTTGATAAAAGCTGACATTATGTATTGTAAATGTTTCGAGTTGTGGCAGGGAGTCCAGAGAAGAGTGTTGCAGTAAGCAAGGTGGGAGTGGATGAAAACATAAGAGTTTCATTATCTGAACTGATGAGAATGGAAAGGAAAGGTAGCACTGATGTGGGGGATGAAGGAAAGTTGACGTGAGCTAGAAAAATAAGGGATGATCAAAGATGAAGTTATATACTATGGGGGGAGGGTTCAGATTTGAGTGTCAGCTCCATAACAGTGGAAAGAGAGGTTCCAAGATGGCAAATAATGGGACTAGGGGGAAGGATGTAGAGAATGAATGACACTGGGCTCAGAATAGAACGTTTGGGGGACAGGAGAAGGGTTAAATTTGTACTGTTGTTGGTCAGAGAGATGGAAGATGGATCAGGAAGGGGCAGTAGCGGAGATAAAGGTGGAAAAGTGTGTGATAAGCATCTGGTGAGAGACTGTGTAAATACACTGCATGTAGATGACATTAAAAGTAGTTTTACACATTGATATCTTGGCTCTACAGTGTCCATCAATTTACATCCACTATCACCGTCAATTGTCTCATTAATCATAGCAGGTGTCACTGATCGGCCTTCTCCACTGCAGCTCCACCAGCAGGACAGCAACAAGGACGACCTGAGACAAGTAGATTAAACAAAAATGATCAAATCTCCATAATGTTTGTTTGTTCACCGCCAACCGTGCTGCTTGTGAGCACTTTGAAGTACTATGGTGTTTATTATGATGAACAGATAGAAGAAAGGAAACAAAGGGAGGCAGAAGAGAGGGAGCTCATCAGGATGGAGGAGGAGAGGGAAGAGAGGAGGCAGGCGGAGGAGAGCGCTCGCATGCTGCAGAAATATGAAGAGGAACAAAGGATTGTGGAGGAGAAGAATAAGGTGATGAGCTCCTGGATTTTCAAATGGGACACCTCATCAGTTCTGTTTCTGTCTACATACTAAATGAAAATTGGGCCTTTTTACAGCAGCAAAGGCTGAAGAATCAAAGGTTGACCAACGAACGTGCTGCACGCCGTCAGGAAGAGAGGCTGAGAATGGCACAGAAGAGTCAGAAAAAGCGAG
This sequence comes from Brotula barbata, assembly GCA_900303265.1. NCBI lineage: Eukaryota > Metazoa > Chordata > Actinopteri > Ophidiiformes > Ophidiidae > Brotula > Brotula barbata. The sequence goes on along the minus strand of OMNV01008010.1, from coordinate 91,780 downwards.
AGGAGAGACAGAAACCGAAACAGGTACTGGGGATCAACGAGATGCAAAACTTATAATGTGCCATGTTATGATGAAGTGAATCTCAAATGAAAATGGCGACACTCACAACACGTCCCCGTGTAGGAAAAGTCCTTGGCATCATCACTCTCTCAACCCGTCCCTGGTAGGAGGAACCAGCTCCGAGCCCAAGGTAAGATCAGCTCCAAAGATGTTAAAGTGGACCCAGACGTTATATTATACGGTCTGATACCAGCCCATCGCTCTCTGGCCCTTTTAGTGCAACAGCAGGAGCAACAAGAAGTGTTGAGGCATCTGGCAGCCATCCGTGAATCTCTGCAGAAGAAGCAGATTGAACTGGAGGATCAGATGAGCCAGACAAACCAGGACGACACACACTTCCCTCCTCCCAGCTGGCGTGCAGAAGGTGAAGAGGAGCAGAGGCTTGCAGAGTTGAATCAGGTGAGCATCTTCATGCTTTGTAGCAGAGCAGCCGGCATTTTTGTCTTCCAATCTTGTTGCAATGAACTAAATCTGGAATGAAAATTGTCACAATTACAACAACCTTTATACTCAGGAATGCTGTGTGTCAACACCACATTCTCCACCCGGCCCTACGAAGAGGAACCAGCTCCGAGGCAAGGGTAAGATCACTCCACAACATGGCACGTGGAGCGCACACAGGGATGAACGGATAAGGACTGAACGTACAACGTCTTCCAAGTGGAACCAAAACTTGCTTCTCAAACACTCGGCTCTCTGTTTCTCCCTCTCTCCTCCTTAATGTGCTCTGTCACCTGTTAGTTGATCAACAGCAACAGGAAGTGTTTAGGCACCTGGCATCGATACGTAAGACTCTGAAGGAGAAGCAAATTGAACTGGAGGATCAGATGAGTCAGACGAATCAGGAGGAGACACACTTCCCTCTTCACAGCAGGTACCAAACCTTGACTTGATAATCATGCATAACAGGCAGCATTGACCTTAATTTGAAAACTGGGACTCAGCGTCTGGTCCACAATCCAGTCCAGATTTGGTGGTAAAGCACCAATAAAATGATTTTCCACCAATAAACAGCAATTATGCTCACTGTGAGGCTGGAATATATTTGTTGTGGTTTATCATTGTTTCCTCTTTATGCTCATGCACAGAAGACGCACCAAAGCGGACCCTTTTGATTTCCCCATGAAGCCTGTAGTCCTGACGTCATCCAGGAGACCCATCTTACCTGTCAACACGCAAAACGTCATGGAGTTGAACCAGCATGAATACAGCGGTAATGTTTATACATTTATTTTTACGGATGTCATTTTCACAGTTATTGTCTAGTTTAGTGTGTTCAGATGTTCTCAAGAAAATAAATAGCTGTTTAATGTTGTTCAGCTCATCACAGCATCAGTACATAACGACCATCACTCAGTGAGTCCACATTACATGCTGAATGATCCCATGATTACTATTCCATGTCGCCACTGAGCTAAAAACCTATTTGTTATTGTTTACTTTACACGTGTACTGTAAACAACCTGATTATCCAACTCAGGAAGTTATTGAGAGATCGCCTAATTACCATGGTTACATTGTTGATGTAAGGCTGAGGGAACTATAGTCATCAGTCAGGCCTTATGAACCAGAACCAAACCTGGAGATTGCATCTGTAGCATAGTGATGGATGGATGGATAAACATTTGATAAACTCCCTCCTCTTGCTTTGTGCTTTTCTGACAGACGCATCATCTCATGAGGTTCAGGAGGACATCCAGGAACAGTCTCCACTACAGCAGGAGCACATGGAGAGAGAAGAGATCAGTGGTCAGTGATGAAAGTCAGACACAGATAACTCACATGTAAGCGTTGTAGTCTCGACCTGAATTGTGTCTTCTCTACAGGCTCCGTGTTCCAGCAAATGAGACCGCGCCATCCTGTGAGTAGTTTGTCGATTCAAATGATGCAGTTTGACATGAGCTTGATGAGTGAATCTTGTGGGCATCCGCCTGTGTGTGTGTTTCTCCCCTCAGAGGACCAAAACCACCCACACTCCACTCTACAGCTACAAAGACAGCAGACTTTCACCTAGCTTTGCGGGTAAGCCTGGCTAAACTGTCAGTTTTCCTCTATTTGGTTTCAGTGCTAGAACTAACAGTGAGAGACACAAAACATTTTGGAGAGTTGTTGATGTTATAGGTGACATAGCTTTACATAGGTCAGATTAAGGAGTGACATGCTGTGCTCACTGTCTCAGGGTGAGCCTCATTGTGGCATTTAAACATTTTTTTTTTTTAGATATTACCAGTGGTGATAAATCTGAAGAGATGATTACCCCACAGAGTTCTCCTCAGCTTTCAGCAAAGGACCAGGACATCCCTGTCCCAGAGGAGAGAGGCGACCTTGATGTAAGGCTCTGATCGTCTAGATGATTTTGTACTGGCTGGTAACAGAACAAACTCACATCTGATGTCATGTGCAGGAGGTTATCATTCCCACGGATCAGTGGGAAGACGGCTCGTCCTCAGTGACCCGTCTGAAGATGGAGTCTAAGGTCAGGGCCTACAACCAGCACCACATCACAGCAGACCAGGGCAGTGGAGACGTTCCTGTTAGTCACAAAGCCTCAAAAAAGCCAAATTCTTACAAGGCAAAAGTCAAACAATGGGCAGCAAATCAGGGTAAGTGGTGATGATCCTTCTTGTCTCATCTCCCATAAGAGTTTGACCGAGGCATCCGTTATCGTGTCATGAAAAAAAGCACGTAGAACAGATTCTATGCAGATATGTAAAAGCTTGAAAATGTCCTCAGATCTCTGTGCATGTGACGCTCTACAGAGGGACTGTTTGGTGGTGAGGTGGACGTCTTGTCTCTGCTGTCTTTGGCCTCCACCGAGGCCCGGCTGCAGCCCGGCACGTTGGACGCGGTCAAACAGGCAGACTGTAGAGGGAGAGCAAGACGCAGAATGGACCGTCCACCCTGACTGACACCCTGCATTGTATAGCCTCCATTAAGTCGACACAGAAACATCCTCACTAAGGTGGAATGTTGCCAATGTACCTCTAACCTCGATAATTTATTTGAATTTAATATACACTTGATGATTTTACATTAAAAATATCTTTCAAATGCTGTGATTGTGTCAAAAAAGACAAAAACAACAATTCAGCATTTCAAATCAACCAAGTTCAAAAACTTTATTGACCTAGAACCTGATTAGAATGCCAGATGATGTATTGTACAGAAAGTTGTACATAATCTTTTTTGCAACATAGAAAACTTTACATTGCTGTATCATATACATTTTGTTTTCTACATCCGTGAGCAGGAATGCTTCCCATTCATACGTAAAGCACAGCTAACAGCTTTCATTTTCTCTATACATATAACATCCCCCAAACCAAAGAAAAGAAAAAAAAAACATTAAATATATTATCAACCTTTGATTTTGTACACAAGAGTGAAAACTGAACTGAAACATGAAACACACACTCAAAGCTCCAAAGCAGCTAGCGTCAGGTTGCTCTCTTTCCTTCCAGTTATCGGCTATCTGTTAAAAACCTAGGGACATATAAAAAAAAGAATAACTTAACCCTTCACCTTCCACCGTCTTGCTCAGTTGCGAGTCATAATGTTTAGAGGACAATCTGCTGGAGATGGTACAGTCAAATAAATTATCACAAAAGTAAAATCTCCAGTGCATTTGAAGAGATCAAGTGCAGCAAATCCAGAGGAGCAAAAACAAAAAATAAATGAAATCTAGTGTTACAAGATTATATTACATAGCGGCAGATCTGTACAAATATTTTCATCCAAGAGGCTAGCAATACTAATGTTAGCCATCTGCAGAGCAGACGAAGATCATTATTATCATTGCGACACATGTCACTGAATATGTCATTTTGCAGGATGTTGAAATCATTTTTTACTTTTTAAATATACAGTAAGAAGCACACGTTTTTGAATTATATTCCTTCTGAGCAGATCACAGATATGGAAAGTTTTTATCAGTAGTTTTATCCAGTGGAGACATCGCTACACGGTGTACAAGACAGTACTGGTTTTGTCGTGATTTCAAGCACTCTGTTTGGTGTGCACGTGTGGTGAGCAGTGTTACGGTGTGGGCGGGTGATAGCAGGTAGCTGATTGATCATCAGCCACTTAAGTCAAGAGTAGGTGAGCCTCCTCATGCTGAGGCCGTACACAGCCTCAGCACCGTTGCACACCGGGGTTGAGGCTTTAGTCGAGCTCTGTGGTGCAGCGTCACTGGGCCGCCTCTGCAACATCTGGATCAGTTTCCAGCTCAGCGTGCTCTGGCTGGGGCTCTGGGTCGGGCTCCGGCAGCTGTGCAATGTGAAACACGAGGCCGATGCGCAGGTAGAACTTTCTTAAAACGGCCCGGAGCTCAGGGATCAAGTCGAACTGCATGATCTCACACAGCAGAGGGTAGTACCTGGACGCATGGGCCTTAAACTGAAGGGGGACAGAGATGGAGACAATGAGAGGCTTTTCCCTTGGCCAGGCAGAGCTTTTTTTATGTAAATATATCTACATAAGATGAGAGATAGTGGTGTGTGAATGTTAGTGTGTCTGTCTGCATAGAGGTGGTGGTGGGAGAGACAGAGCTAGATAGAGAGAGAAGCCGATGTTTATCATCGCAAATTGCCCAGAAGTCAGACATCTTTTAACAATATACTCTTTATGCATCTACTCCAGCTCTCCTCCTCCTCAGTTTCCAGGTACTTTTCAGTTCCTAATCCTGCATTACACAGAAGCAGCCAAGTGCAGTGACAACCTTGCCAGACTACTGAAAAACTCCCAGATTGATGTGCCTTAATCCCAGTTTTTGTTGATCTGTCTGGAAAATTTCCACAGTAAAGGTGACGGCAGTCACAATTTAATGCCTCTGCTGGTGATTTGTAGTGGATTTGGGGATGCCAGACTATATTTGCAAGCACAATATGTGGGAAAGGTCTGTCTATGGTAATAAACAAAATCCTGCTACGGTAGGACGGAAACCAGACCGATTCTGTCAATATTCTGCTTTGTGTGAGAGGCTTTTGTTTGCTTTGTGTTGTGTAAAGGTCTTGACAGCTCGACATGTGACTTTACTTTGGTTTTTACATGTGAGTGGCCATAGTAGCGGTGCTGTACCATGTTAACCTATTCACTGCTGATGCTTAACCACGGGAAATTGGGACTGGGATTATCAAAACAGGGTATGGCACGGGCGCCGCAGCAGTCAGGTTTGTCGTCCTCATTATTTGCTTACCCTTTCATCACTGATCTTCAGCACCTTGGTGAGAAACAGCAGCAGTAGGTTTGTCCAGGCTTCTCTGTGGCTCTCTGAGGTCAGACCCAGGAAGTACAGCACGGCCTCGCTGCACACACTACAATACACACAAACATATAGAACTGCATTAAGAGAACAGCACCCACTCAGTTCAGCCTGAATATTATGTTTATGGAACAAAAGCTACAACGAATGACAGCTAAGTCTGCTTGTCTGCCTTGTTTATCGCTTTAAATATCACCAGGATGTGGATACTGGATGATTTCCTGCTCATTAAGCCTTAACTAAAGCAACAGACGGAGCTAATATGAACACACTTAATTAGACATTTTCACCACAGTTTAAGCTTGAGGAGAACTGACATGACCTCTGACCTTACCTCCCTGACTCAATGCGCTTGTCTGACATGAACACCGTATGTTAATCATTCATCCCTCCCTCCTCGTCCTCACACTCTCCATCTGAGCTGTGATGTAATCCCCCTCCCTCTCCGTTTTGCACCCGGCGCTCATCTAACATGCTTTTCCTGCTGTGAGGGGACGAGACTCTAATAATGCATGCGAGTACGGCAGTCAGAGCTTTATCCGGATATCATCAATACAGCCGGGGCTGGATGAGACGTGGTGACGGCTGTTTGTTTGAAGCCATGACAGCAGTTCTGCCTGAATATTAATGATCCCTTTGGATCCATGCAGCACACCGACCCCAGCTGAGACAACTGCACCCAACTCTAGAAACTGACACCTCCCTCTCCCCCCCCCCCCC